>VDFB02105785.1:277155084-277434962 GCA_007258455.2 Sequoia sempervirens | reverse complement strand
TATAGATTAATAGAAAAATATTTGAATCAATGAAAATATATGAGAGAAGCCTTATCTTTTGAAAAATATTTCAATATGGTAAGAAGTTCCATCTACAAGAAATGAGCAAGGAATATAGAAAGTGAAGAATAGGGAGATAAAAAGTAAGCTAAAAAACTTTATACACCTAAGTTTGATTGTAGTGACAAGATTTTTCTCACCTGCCCAGTTGGAGAAATTAGAGACGTACTTCACCCTCAACCCCATAACCCTAACCCTAACCCTAATTCTATCTCTAAGCTTAACCCAAACCCTAATCTTAACCCTAACACTAACCTTCACCATAACCCTAATCCCCACCATAACTCCAATTCTTATTGTTACCCTCTCCATAACCCTTAATCTAATTTTAACCCAAACACTAACCCTAACCCTAACTCAATCTCTAATCATAAACCTAACCTTAACCATGTAATTTTATCTCTAACCTTAACCCTAACCATAATTTTAACCCTAGCTCTAACCTTAACCATAACCCTAACCCCAAAACTAACTCTAATTCTTACTCTTACACTAACATGAACCCTATCCTCAACCCTAACTCATGTTTTAACCTTAACCCCAATCGTAACTCTAATTTTTACCCTTTTCCTAACCATAACCCTAAACCTATGCCCAAAAAATAACTCTAATTTTAACCCAAACCTAACCCTAATTCTAACTCTAACCCTAACCTTAACCCCAATATTAAGCCTAACCCTCACCTTATCCCTAACCCTAACCCTAACCCTAATTATCTATAACCCTAACCCTAACTCCAATCTTAAGCCTAACCCTAAACTTATCCCTAACCCTAACCCCAACCCTAACTCTAATTTGTACACGAATTACAAACCATAGGTTCCAAGAGAGACACTTAAAACTTATAAAAAATAAGGTATTGTAGGAGTCACTTGGATAATAATTCAATGTATCTTAATTACTATCCCTATATGGAATTTCTCATGATTGATTTATGAATTTTCATCCATTAACTATATATGGAAATAAATGGGGTTCCCTCCTCTAATCTCTAGTGATAGGAAAATATGGTGTCCAATCTATTCAAGTAAAATTAATGGATAAACAAGAATACCTCTCTCAATCTTAGGATTTAATTAAATAGCTATCTTTTAATTTCTTTCCTTTTTACAAGCTCCAAAATAAACCTACATGTACAAACCTTTTTATCAATGCCACTTTAAAATTACATTCTTTATTATATAACACTAGTGGCCCCATAACTAGGGCACTCATAACATGTACTTAAATATTATAGTCATTTCCCTATTTTATTTTTGTAAGTCCAATGAGAAATAAGAAATATTTTAGGTATCATAAAATTTTATTGAAAAAAGGGTAAGGAGAAAAAGAGGAATTCTAAAAGAATTTTCAAATTCTAAATCAAGGCTAAAGGAGTCAAATGGGCTAATTCTAGGAAGTTGGTTGAATATTTAATCATAAAAAATCCCAAAAGGAGGGAAAAATCAACAAAAAAAAAAGTAGAGCAACATGTGACACCCTTTTGAATTCCTAAAACCCCATGTTTTATAGGAAGATGAAGAAGAATTTGAAACCATTCCCCTCATCCCTTAGGAATAATCTATTAAGGAGAAACAATATAGATTAATAGAAAAATATTTGAATCAATGAAAATATATGAGAGAAGCCTTATCTTTTGAAAAATGTTCCAATATGGTAAGAAGTTCCATCTACAAGAAATGAGCAAGGAATATAGAAAGTGAAGAATAGGGAGATAAAAAGTAAGCTAAAAAACTTTATGCACCTAAGTTTGATTGTAGTGACAAGATTTTTCTCAGGCCCAGTTGGAGAAATTAGAGACTTACTTCACCCTCAACCCCATAACCCTAACCCTAACCCTAACCCTAATTCTATCTCTAATCTTAACCCAAACCCTAATCTTAACCCTAACACTAATTTTCACCATAACCCTAATCCCCACCATAACTCTAATTCTTATTGTTACCCTATCCATAACCCTTAATCTAATTTTAACCCAAACACTAACCGTAACCCTAACTCAATCTCTAATCATAACCCTAACCTTAACCATAATTTTATCTCTAACCTTAACCCTAACCATAATTTTAACCCTAGCTCTAACCTTAACCATAACCCTAACCCCAAAACTAACTCTAGTTCTTACTCTTACCCTAACCTGAACCCTATCCTCAACCCTAACTCATGTTTTAACCTTAACCCCAATCGTAACTCTAATTTTTACCCTTTTCCTAACCATAACCCTAAACCTATGCCCAAAAAATAACTCTAATTTTAACCCAAACCTAACCCTAATTCTAACTCTAACCCTAACCCTAACCCCAATATTAAGCCTAACCCTCACCTTATCCCTAACCCTAACCCTAACCCTAATTATCTATAACCCTAACCCTAACTCTAATCTTAAGACTAACCCTAAACTTATCCCTAACCCTAACCCCAACCCTAACTCTAATTTGTACATGAATTACAAACCATAGGTTCCAAGAGAGACACTTAAAACTTATAAAAACTTAAATCATATTCATAATAAATTAAGGGCAAGTAATTCTAACTATTTTCCAATTACATAGCAAATATCTGAATCAATAAACAAAAAACCATCTCCTTGTATGTATATTTAATGTATAATCTATACAATTGAATAATTATATAAAATGTGGTAAATAGAAGACACATGAAATATGTATAATCTATACAATTTGAATAAGATATTTAAAAAGTGACATCGAACAAACATATATAATGTACATCAATAAGTTTAATGTACAACTATATAACATGATGAAACATATATGTGCATGTAGATACAATTAAAGCTTATCAACTTTTAGGTGAATACCAAAAATTGATATTTACATAGTCTCCAGATAAAATAGTTTTTCAGTTCAACAATCACATTGTAGGCCGACTTGATGAGAACTTGCAAAAATAATTAATGTAAGTAACTACAATTTTTACGAGTCATTTAAGTAAAAAATTCATGCAAGAAAAGAATTGCATATAGTAAATTCCATACAAATTCAAATGATGTTAGCCATAGGATGGATTAAGGGGACCTAAGAGGTTGGATTAAGGGGATGAAAGAGGGTGGATTAAGGGGAGTTGATAAAATGAGTTAAAGTGATGTAAGAGGGTGGATTAAGGGGGAGTGGAGAGAATGAGTTGAGAGGATGTAAGAGAGTGGATTAAGGGGATGCAAGAGGAGTAGATTAAAGGGAGCTGATGGGAATATAGAGTTGAAGGGATGCAAGAGGGTGGATTAAAGAGGAGTTGATAAAATATGAGTTAAAGTGATGTAAGAGGGAGTGTAGATTAAGGGGAGTTGAGAGAGAGAGCTGAGTTGAAAGGATGTAAGAGAGTGGATTAAAAGGGGATGCAAGAAGGGTAGATTAAGGGGAGCTGATAGAATGAGTTGAAGGGATGCAAAAGAATTGGATTAAGGGAGTTCATAAAATGAGTTAAAGCTTAGCAGCGTAAAGAGAGTGGATTAAGGGGAGTTGATAAAATGAGTTAAAGTGATGTAAGGGGGTGGATTAAGGGGGAGTTGAGAGAATGAGTTGAAAGGATGTAAGAGAGTGGATTAAAGGGATGCAAGAAGGTAGATTAAGGGGAGCTGATAGAATGAGTTGAAGGGATGCAAAAGGGTGGATTAAGGGGAGTTCATAAAATGAGTTAAAGCGACGTAAGAGAGTGGATTAAGGGGAGTTGATAAAATGAGTTAAAGTGATGTAAGAGGGTGGATTAAGGGGGAGTGGAGAGAATGAGTTGAAAGGATGTAAGAGAGTGGATTAAGGGGATGCAAGAGGGTAGATTAAGGGGAGCCAATAGAATGAGTTGAAGGGATGCAAGAGGGTGGATTAAGGGGAGTTCATAAAATGAGTTAAAGTGACGTAAGAGAGTGGATTAAGGGGATGCAAGAGGCTGGATTAAGGGGACTTGATAAAATGAGTTAAAGTGATGTAAGAGGGTGGATTAAGGGGAGTTGATAATACGAGTTAAAGTGATGTAAGAGGGTGGATTAAGGGGAGTTGAGAGAATGAGTTAAACCCTAAACCCTAAATAGAGTTAAAGTGATGTAAGAGGGTGGATTAAGGGGGAGTTGATAGAATGAGTTAAACCCTAAGCCCTAAACCCTAAAATGAGTTAAACTTACAAAAGAGGGTGGATTAAGGGGATGCAAGAGGGTGGATTAAGGGGAGTTGATAGAATGAGTTAAACCCTAAACCCTAAACCCTAAAATGAGTTAAACTTACATAAGAGGGTGGATTAAGGGGATGCAAGAGGGTGGATTAAGGGGAGTTGATAGAATGAGTTAAACCCTAAACCCTAAACCCTAAAATGAGTTAAACTTACATAAGAGGGTGGATTAAGGGGATGCAAGAGGGTGGATTAAGGGGAGTTGATAGAATGAGTTAAACCCTAAACCCTAAACCCTAAAATGAGTTATAGTGATGCAAGAGGGTGGATTAAGGGGATGCAAGAGGGTGGATTAAGGGGAGTTGATAGAATGAGTTAAACCCTAAACCCTAAACCCTATAATGAATTAAACCTACATAAGAGGGTGGATTAAGGGGATGCAAGAGGGTGGATTAAGGGGAGTTGATAGAATGAGTTAAACCATAAACCCTAAACCCTAAAACGAGTTAAAGTGGATTAAGGGGTGTTGAGAGAGTGACTTAAGGGGATGCAAGTGGATGGATTAAGGGTAGATATATGAGGATATTGATTGAGGGGTCCTAAGAGGATGAATTAAGAGGTGTTGAGTGAGTGACTTAAGTGGATGCAAGTGGACAAATTAAGGGTAGATATATGAGGGTATGGATTACAAGGTCCTAAGAGGATGGATTAATGGTAGTTGATAGAATGACTTAAGGGGCTGCAAAAGGATGGATTAATGGTACATAAGAGGATGACTTAAGGGGTTTTAAGAGAATGGCTTAAGGGGATATGAAATCAATTATAAAGTATCAATTAAATGTATCTAGAACTATATATAGTTACCTATCTCTAGATTGAAATTCCATTGTAATATATGTGCATCTCCTCTCTTTTTTGTAAAGCATCTAATTTTGGGAGACCTGAAACAAAAAATGATATAAAAATTTAATTAGGAAATGATTAAAGACAAATATATATATATCAATTAAATATATATACGACTAGATATGCTTACCAATATTTATTTACTCTATTGTACCATCTGCATCCTCTCTTTTTTTTAATGCATCTATGATTGTCTCGTGATCATCCATTGAAATTGTCCATAAAACTTTATTAGCAGGCCTCCCTTGATATCTAACTAGTTTTATATTGGTTGCCAAAATCAAATGTGAATAATGCATAATTTTCTTGTGTCTTTCATAATCTTCAAATGCAGGCAAGCCATTCTTTCTCATCAAATATTTTCGAAGCCAGGTGCCAACAACAACCACTGAACCAGTTGGATACTCAAAGTTGTCATCATCTACTCTAGTATGTACCAACTTATGTTTTCTCTCAACACATCTAGCCAACCAGTACTCTGTCTGCTCTTCATTCCCTTGAGGTGCAACAACAACATACACATGTCCTACAAAAATAAATACAAAATTCAATAAAAAGTGACTTATATTTAACTCATATAAACATGCATACATACAAAATTCAACTCAATAAATAATGTACCTTCTTGTACAAGATCTGAAACACGATCATAATCATCTGATGCGAACACTTGATTATCTTCAATTGTCATTTCATGTTGAACATGTGTCAATGTAGGCGTTAAAGCTCTTTGTTGCCATTGTTTGACCCATTCCATATTTTCACATGCCTGCCAATCACCTACAATACAAAATTGACAATAGCATGCCAACTCCCTTGTCCATATTGTCCATGTGTTTGCATTCGAACTCTTAAATGAATGCCATTTTGCACTTCCATTAATTGTTTCACAATCCTGTCGAGAAAAAATATCATTTTCTTCAACTAACCAAAAGAAGCGTCGAATTATTGATTTCTCACTTGTTCTTGTAGATAATTTGGTATTGCACCAATCTACAATTGCACGTGCATTTCTAAATTTTGCAGCATCCTCAAATTTTAGTTGCTCTCTAGCAAGAGCTCTTTTTACACATGCACCTGCTCCATCGTGTTCTCCCTTACCATGACCAGCTTCAAAAAAACTCCATATGTGTTGGATATTATTTTCCTTATGAACTCTACATAGCCAATAAAACATTCTAGCATTTTTGAATTGACCCGTGCAATTATCTGACCATATGAGATGTTCTAGCATTTGAATTCCTCTCTCTTTTAAATTTTTATTAAATATATCAAAACAATATTGTACAAACTCAGATGAATGTAATCGATTATCACTTACATAAAAATGGTACTCTTTCAAAAAAATTCTATTATCTTTGTACTATCTTCAGCATGTCTATAAACAATGTGAACAAATATAGCTACTTGCACTGAATTATAATATTGTGATTGGATTTCTTCTTGTGGAGCAAGAGTATAATTTTCAGCAAAATCAACAATTGACAATATAGTTCCAATTGGAAATGTGTTTTTACATAAACGAAATTGATTATCAAGCCAATGAGCATTCTGAGAGTGTTGAACATATTTAGGTACAAACTTATCTTTAAATTCAGTAATAAAAGTATGCACACTAACTTTTTCCACAATTAGCTCAACACGTCTTCCAATTTTACCATCTTTTAAAGAATACTCAATATTTTTAAATTTTTTTACATCCACTAATTGTTTTCCAAATTCATCTAAACTACTTTCATGCATACATTCTCCTAATAATGAAAAGTTACCACATCTATCGCATTCTCCAGAAATGCATCCTTTTAAAAAAAATGAGTTTCCATTTAAAGAGGGATTACAAAACAAACCTGCTATAAAATCTTTGATTCTTTCAGGTGGCATAGTAATACCACAAATGTCCTGCATAATTTGGTTAGCATGCAAAGTGCATCGTATATATCGAAATATATCATAATAATAATGAAATTGTACATGAGTCTTACAACAACAAGAGATTCGTTGCTTATTAATTCTAACATACCAAGGTTTACACTTTTCAAATGATCTTTGACTTATGCTAATATTCAATGGTAAGATTGAAGCATCTAATTTTTTTTATATAATTCAGTTTGAGTCATATCTAAGAGATGCTTTGGATGAGGTTCACGAATTTTGGAACCCACCCTTAATTTTAAGACATCTCTAATGTTAGGTGATACTCTTGTATTATCATACCAAAATTTTTCGATTAAAGATTTAATTTCATTAGTTAATTTCATGTCTGATCTTGGGAGTCTACCACTAAAACTCCAACATTGATTAATAGGATCTTTTTCAATACTTTCTCTTCTTTTAGCAGCTCTTATCAAAGTTCTAGGATTTAAGTTTATACATTTACTAATCTTACTTAACATTCTTTTATTTGAAGCTGTTTTATCAACTAGAGCAGTTGTTATTGCATGGCGAGCCGCATTCTTATCTTTTGATCGACTTTTCTTACCAATAGCATCAATAGCATTAGCAACACTAGATATGACTTGTTCTACTGAATCATCTTTCTTTTTTGGTTTTACAAAAACACCTAATTTTTTCATCACTTTTCTCATTTTAAACATTCTCATCAATTGCACCATGAGTTGACATTGGAATCCTAATTCCTTTCTATAAAAAAATATTTTATATATCTTATTTCCATAATTTCTAATTTGTCTTGAAGAAACTTTACCACGAAAGTTATTTAACACATTTGTTTCAATTGTTAAAAAAACATTTTCACCTTCATCCATAGATGGAGTTTCATTTTCATTCACACAAGGGGTTTCATTTTCATTTTCAAATGTAAAAGGGATTTCATTCTCATTTTCATCAATATTAGGGATTTCATTCTCATTTACATTTTCATAAGATATAATTTCATCATTTTCTTGTTTCTGTATTGTTTCAACCCTAGTATTATTAATCTCATCAATTGTGTATCCAACTTCTTCTAAACAAGCAAAATCAATATTATAAAAACTTGGGTTTGAAGACATACCTGGATAGATTGTTTGAATAGGCACATTTTCCATATCATTGGGAGGTGGATTTGAAGACACACCCGAAGTTATTTGCATATCATTCAAAGTTGAAGTTGAAGGCACATTTGGGTTTGTCTCCATAGTTGCATTTTCTTCCATATTCACCATCTCCACATTTGCATCATCTACATTGATTTCATCATTCATGGCTTCCTCTTCGACATTCTTAGAACTAGATGCTTCCAAATCTTTCATTTGATGAATCCTTTGTCTCCTTTCCCTTTGTCTTTTTTCCTCCTTATCTTTATTTGCTTGAATTTCTTCGGGTGTCATTACCTTCCTACATCTTTTTCTTTGTCTTTTCTTATCACCCATGGTTACCAAACCCTCTTTGATGACAAAAACAATAATTCAAGAAACCTATTTTAAAATTGCCACCTTCAAATATTCAAATAAAACTATGTACTATGAAGATTATTTTTTTTATAAACTCTGAAGTACAAAATCATCATGAGTACATCCAAAAATTCACTTTTTCCAAATCTTCTTGTAAAAAGTTCTTGCACTTGATTCCACTTCAGAAAATTTAACTTGCACTTTTACTCTTCCAACAATTTGAATAGAATATGCCCTACACAAGACAAATTTGCAATAAAAAACGCAGAAAATGACACTTTCGGTTTGTATTGCAGAAAAAGAATGTTGCAGGAAAATCGTGTTTTAACAGTATTTTTCAAATTAGGAAAAAACGGCTATTATACAAATGCGTACGTGTTATGAAACGCGTACACATTATATTTTTAAAACGCGTACGCGTTGCTTTCTGCCAACGGGCAAAACATAACGTGTATGCGTTATGAAACGCATACGCGTTTCATTTAAATAATGCATACGCGTTTCTATAACGCATACGCGTTATTTAAAAGTTGATCTCCCAAACCAAATCTAGCCCCGGTTTTAGGCTTGGAAAAGGCTTGGCAATCTGAGCCTTAGCTTTTGACCTGCAACTAAAAAACTAAGGCAAACTGAAAAAAAATGTCCAATTTTGACAACATAGATGATGAACTTTTTTCTGAATTAGTCTATAAAATTAAAACCCATTATAGAACACAATGTCTACTTTCTAGATATATAATTTTTGTTAAAATTGGATTAAGTTTGTTATTTTTTAATTAATTTCTAAGCAAACTAGGCCTTAAACTTGAAAGATCGGATTTTTTTGGTTTTTTAATAACATTGTATTAGTTAAGTTTCTTGTAAAAAAAATTATATGGTCCCAAACTTCAGACAATTCTCTACACAATGAAAAAAAAAAAGTCAAAAAATGTTTTGTTTAGGTCCAATTATGTTGTCCGTACATGTTGATTTGAAAAAAAATCAATTAAGGCCAATAAAAAATTAATTAAAAAAAATATATTCAACCAAAAATTACAAAAAAAAATCCAGCCCAAACTTCATGTTGTTATCTCTCTTTTCCTAAAAGGAATTAGCAAAATAATTTTATTTGGGTCAAAAAGTGTTGTCCATACACCTGCTTGGTATGGTTAAAAAACAGGGACTTTTAAAAAGTGGTTTTTATAGATCTTTATCAAAATTTAATTTCTATAAACTGGGTATTTTAAAAATTTACATATTTGGAAACTAGATTCAAAATTCTAAATTTCATATCACTGACTTTTTTTAAGATTCATTGTGAAAGTGCCTCAAATTTTGAGTCCAAGTGTGACAAATTCTGAAAAACAACAAAAACATTTCCACTTTTTGAGTTTTTTGTGTACCCAACTTCTTGCATCAACCCAGGTTATTGAGATTGTTGAAGGTAGTACAAGGTAATGGAGGGAAGAGTCACATAGACTTACCTATCTATCAAGGGAAGATGGATAGTGAAGAGGTCTTGGGATGGCTTGATGCCTTAGAAAACTACTTTGGGTTTGAAGAGATGGATGAAGAGAGTAAGGTTAAGTTTTCCAAAACCAAGTTGAGAGGTACATCATTGACATGGTGGACTAGTTTTTAGACTGATATAATGGCTAGAGGATTGGAAAAAGTCTCTACATGGGCAAGGATGAAGAGTTTGGTCAAAGAGTAGTTCCTACCATCTGATTATACCATTCATGTGAAAACGATGAGGTAGAATTTAAAGCAAAAGGACTTGGATGTTATGTCTTATACTGAGCAATTTCACAAGCTTAGTATTAGAGGAGGTTATGAAGAAGAGGATGAGAAAATAGCTAGGTACATCAGTGGCTTGAGGTACAATCTACAAGATGATATTGGTTTGCAATTGCCAAGGACATTAGGAGAATGTTTTTAGTTGGCCATTAGAGCAGAAGAAAAGGTGAAGAGGAAGCAAGAAAGATTAAGCAATGGTGGAAGAGGAGGTAGTTCAAATAAGGGCAGAGGTAATAGAGAACAAGGACAAGGCAGCAATGACAAGAGCAGCAATGACAAAGGCAAAGAGGTATTTTCTGATCAAAGAGGTGGATACACTCATAGAGGAGGCAGATTTGGACAAGGTAGAGGCCCATTCATAGGTAGGTGTTTCAATTGCAATGAACCAGGGCATCCTTCCTGCAAGTGTCCTAAATGGGAACAAGCTGATAAAAGCAGAGATAGGAGAGCTAAGTTGGTACAAGAAGAAGAGGACAAAAAGGAGGAATAAAAAACATTCATGAAAGTCCCTATGACTGATGGTGAGTTTCTTATGATCAAGCAAGGAGAAAGACTTCATCAAGAACCAAAGGTAACTATTTTCAAAACAAATTGTCTCAGTCATGGTAAAATCTGCAGATTGCTCATAGATTCAGGGTCACATAGCAATTTAGTTTCACTTGATATGATAACCAAGTTGGGGATTGAAACATTTGATCATCCTACCCCCTACAAGGCCACTTGGGTAACTCAAGGACATCATGTAGAGATTTGTAAGAGGGCTTATGTAGATTTCTCAATTGGATCATATCATGATAGGGTGCTTTGTGATGTCATTCCAATGACTTGTGGTCATATCATCTTGGGAAGACCATGGCAGTATGCTAGGAGGACAGTGCATGATGGATTTCATAACACATATTTAGTGCATAAAGATGCTAGCAGATATAAGTTGGTTCCTTTGCCTTTGGAGTAGTTTAATGAGAACTTTGTAATCTGTTTTGAGAAGCATTTGTAGGTAAATGAGCAGGGTAGGACTGAGGAAGATACTGGTCGGTTGAAAAATAGTAAGTTACAGCAGAGATTTGAAGCACATAGTCCTAAAAATCAGAATTTGTGGGACTTGGACAGTATTAAGGTTGGAGGAATTGAATGCCCTATAGTTGAGGGTGATAGAGGAGGTGTTCTTTCACAAATGAATCAGTGGCATAAAGGCAGAAACAGGGCACAAAATCAGACTAAGTTCAAGTAGCAAGAAGGAAAAACAAAACAGATTTTTGACACTAACATGATGAATGACATGAGTGCAGATTGGAAGAAGAGGAAGACTGTGACTTTGGGAGATTACATGCCCTGTCATGTGAAGATGAAAACATATGAGAGCAAGGGGTATTTTGGTGGTAGCAAGTTGGATGCTTCTTGGGGCAAGAAACTTTTCTTTCTTGGGGAGAATAGTATAGGAGCACCCAAGGCCTTCAAGGAGTTGTTCAAGAGCTAGGAGTTTGCAAGGGTCAGGAGGACCTATCCATTATATCAAAACATCAACTATGACCTTTTGAAGCCTATAATGGCATTTGGAGAGGATAAATGCAATGAGAGAGTCAACTGTCCTAAGGGTCCTGATAAGGATACTAGGACCAAAATGCAATATAAAGGGAAAATCATGTTCTAGGGATTTGATTAGTAATCTAATGCTTTAATTAGGTCAAATAAGGTTGGACATTGAAGATCCAATGGTTTTTAGATAATATAATTTAATAAATTTCAAGATTGTAATTTCAAATTTTTGAATTTCACTTTAGGCGGGAAAAGGAGTTTTAGGTGTTTTAGAGGTAATTATGCATTGTAATAAATTCCAAACGGTTGTATCAGTTGGGGGATGGTTCTATAACCCCAAAATGGTCATTTTTATGGAGGTTGGGCGAGTGGAGAAGTGACTATACGGATTGCTACAGAAAATAGTGAAAAAACACAGTTTTCCTGCATTTTTTTGAGTCTTTTTGATGATCTATTGATTCCTTTTGAATTTCTAATCAATTGGATGGTGTAATAACCTGTATTTACTTTCAATTAACCTTTTGAATGATCTGATAGATGTTAAGAATCAGTTTTTGTAACATATTGCTGACTGTCCTTAGGAATAACACAAAAATTTCACTAGTTTTGGTGGTTTTCATGGATGATTGATCAATTTCAAGGTAGAATTCTGCTGTGACCTATGAAATGGATCATTCCTAACATGTAACATACATATTTAACAAACTAATGTGCAGGGAAGAAGAATATTGAGGTGTACACCAAGATTTCACAATGCAAAGTGCTTGAAGATGGAGGCTAGAGTATAGCAGCAAAAGATCTGCCTTAATGAGGGGCATGTTTTTGAGTTTGGATCAACTAAATATGTTGTCCTAATGGTGTAGAGTCAATGAGAAAGTTCTAGAAGTGATTGGAAGGTTAGTTTTCAAGAAGCCCTAGTTTTTGAGGCAAGTTAAGGAGGGTTTTGTGTTTGAACATGTTAGAGGTGTCATAGAGGCCTAAAAACTTGGAATCCTTAGTTTTGAGCCATTTTAAGGGATTGTTGAAAATTTCTGAGTCAGGGGTTGAGTTTAAAGAGGGGTTGCTTTGAAAAAGAGGGCTAATTAGGCCTAAATTGGAGGAAACAACAGATTTTTGATTGGTGTGCTCCAAAACAAGTGCCATCAAGAATCTAGTATGTTATGTATCATCACAAACCACATCTAGTTCAATCATTAGTTTGGAGGTTCCTTTGGAAAGTTTGAGTGCAAAGTCAAAAATCCTTCGCTAGAGGCCTAGTTGGGCTAGTAGCCTAGTTAAGGTGAAAAATTGGATTTGTGTTTAAGTCAAAGGGTTGGGCTTTGAAATCATTCAAAACAAGTTTTTTTGGGTCTCTTAAGAGTGTTCCTAGGGTTTGGGTCCTTAAGGAAGGCAAATAAGTCATGAATGCAAAGTTGAGGCCTTATCTCCATGTTGGTGCCTAGTTGAAAGGTTGAGAGTGAATCATTGTTAGTCTTGTAACTTGGCATTTCTTTCAAAGTCCCTGACCCTTTGCATCAAATTCATAGCCGACCAATGTCTGACTGATGTAGTAGATCGCCCTGTCTTTTGATGATTCATCATGTTGTGCCAACAATGCCCCCAGCGCAACTGAAGTGGCAGAGATGTAAAGCAGGAGGGGTTTGCCTGGAATAGGTGGCATCAAGATTGGTGGATGAGCTAAATATTCCTTAATTTTATCAAAACCCATCTGAAACTACTGGTTCCATCGGAAGGTGGAATCCTTCTTCAGAAGATGAGTGAATGGCTGACACTTATCTGCTAGCTGGGCTATGAATCGACGGATGGACTGCATCTTCCATTGGAGGCTTCTTAACTATTTCAGATTGCACTGAGGTGGCATGTCCAGGATAGCCTTTACCTTGGCAGGATCAACCTCAATGCCCCTACGAGAGACTATGAAACCCAACAAATTTCATGATGTGACCCCAAAGACACACTTTTTTGGATTTAGCCGTAACTTGTAATGCTCTAATCACTCAAATATCTTTTTCAGGATGGTAAGATGTTCATCTCGTGTTCTAGATTTCCCTAATAGGTCGTCAACATAATCCTCCATGATGATATGTATGAGGTCATGGAAGATGACCGTCATTTCCCTCTGATATGTTGCCCCCGCATTTTTGAGACCAAAGGGCATAACATTGTAACAGAAAGTGCCCCAAGGTGTTGTGAAGGCGATCTTATGTTGGTCCTGAGGTGCGATTCGAATTTGATTATAACCAGAAAAGCCATCCATAAGGGATAGCATCTCATGTCCTGCTGTCAGGTCGACCAACATGTCAATGTTAGGCAGAGGGAAGTCATCTTTTGGGCAGGCTTTGTTAAGATCCCTAAAGTCTGTGCAGACTCAAATCTCTCCATTTGGTTTTGCAGCTGGTACTATACTGGAGATCCACTCAGAATAGTCAATCGGTCTGATAAAACCCGCCTCTAGTAACTTCTCCAATTCCTTCTTGACTAATAATGCGACCTGCGGATGCATCTTGCAGAGCTTTTGTTTGACAGGCTTGGTGTCTGGGCGAATGTTTAAGTGATGAACCACTAAGGCGGGGTCTAAGCCTGGAATGTCTGAGTATGACCAGGAAAAGTTAATGATTCCCTCTTGGAGTAGTTGCACGATGACCAGATACTCTTGCTCTGAGAGTGACTTAGCTACATAGGTGATTTTAGGACTTTCAGTAGTTCCCAGATTAACTTCTTGAGTCTCTTCAATTAGAATAGATGATTGGGTAGATAACTGAGCTCCCATAAGGGGAAGATGAACATCTCCATCTTCCAGCGCCTCTTCGAGGTTTTCGCCATCAGATGCGTCCTTTATTTTTACTTTTTCAAGGTCAGGAAGTGCCTTAGGGAGTTTTTCACTAGATTACCGCTTTTTATTTTTCTTATTCTTATTTTTGTGACTAGAGTGTTCATCCTCCCCCAATCCCATAAGGTTGACATATGTATCCGCAGACATACTGACAGGTGTGCTATTACGTAAGTCCCAATCAATAAGCTCAGGGTGACAAAGGGATAGGCTAATAGTGCAGATGGATAGACATTCAAACATGGATGATAGGTCGGTGTGATCAACATCATCGTATGCACGTATGATGGATTCCTCCTTGGGTATGTCTTCCAATGAGCCATTGTCCATGGCGACACTATTGGAAGTATTAGACAATGTTTCAAGGCCTTCTGCTTTCTATCATACCCAATGCCTATGTTTTTTTGTAGCTTTTACATATCAATGGGTTGCAACTACCCTTGTTCTTCTTTACCTAGGCCCCTGCCTTGATAGTAATGTTTTTCCATGAGCTTTGTTGGCCAGGGGTACTTTTCTTGAAAATATTCCTTTAGAGGAGTTTCTGGTTCAGGCTCTTCCCAGTAGACCCATTGGCTTATGTCCTCTTCTAGTGCATTGATCTTGACACTTGGGGATTTGAAAGTGGTGGTAGGGATGTTTTTACCACTGAAGGTGACAGTCTTGTCTTCCTTTGGAGTAGCATGCGAAGGTTGACCATACTCGTGTGGTGACGGTGACATGGTTGCTACATTAAGAGTAGTATGCATTTCGTATTCACCACACCCTTTGTCAATGATCTGGACTTTGGTGACTGTAGGATCAGTGGTGGAAGATGGAGGGGTTATCGCAATGGAGGGTGGATTAGTAGATGATGACTGGGATTCCCCCATTTCAACCCCAGGACAATAATGTAAATAGGGAAATGATGCTTCTAAAGCGCGGCAATAGTCAAATGGTTGGGGATTAGCATATATGGTGACTTCTTGTCCGTTGATTGGTAATTTTAGGCACTGATGGTATGTGGAGGGGACAGCTAGCATAGCATGGAGCCATGGACGACCAAGGAGGAGATTATATGGCAAGTCTAGATCAAGGACATGACAGGTAATGTACTGAACCACAGGTCCCACTTGGATAGGAAGATTGATAATCCCTTCCGAATTCCTTTCTGCATTATCATAGGCCTTGATCGTGATGATCTGATTACTTAAATCCGCTTGAGTATACCCCACCTACTTTATGAATTTTAGAGTACACAAGTTGAGGGTAGAGCCATTATCTACCAAGACTCTTTTTATTTTATGACGAGCAACCACAACTTCGATATGTAAGGGGTGATTATGATTGACATCGATGTTTGGCATATCATTTTGGCTGAAGTGCAGTTGATGAGATAAAGCTAGGTGTCCTACCAAAGCTTGGAATTGTGTAGGATCAATGTCATTAGGTACATGGGTTTCCTGTAGGGCTCTGTTGAGGATTTCTTGATGTACAGGGGAAGACTTAAGTAAATCCAAAATGGAGATATGTGTAGGGGTATTTCCTAAGTGATCAAGGATGTTGTACTGAGAGCTTACAGGAGTTGATTGGGTGAGTGTGGGGGCCGTGGGGATAGTGATGCGAGCTCATCGTGTAGTAACAACACACTGAGGGTCTTTGGCTTTGACATGTATCATGGATACATGAGGTTCTACCTGCTCAATGTAATGAATAATACCCTCGTAATTGAGGGGTACATTCTTATAGCTCACGTTATTTGTGTTGTTGTTTTGAGGATTACTGTTGGAGGTGCTCGAGCCTTGATTATGGTTTGGAAAGGGGTTTTGATATATCCGTAATTGAGCATTGGATGACGAAGCTTGACTGGGGTCAACCTTGATATCACCTCAGTCTATGAGATCTTGGACGTAGTTTTTCAAACCCTAACACTTATTCAAAGAGTGTCCTTTGATCTTATGGAACTTGCAATATTCATTTTCCCTAAACCATGCTGGCTTAGGTTTGGATTCATTGAGTGGCTTAGTGACAGGGTACGTGATCGGATAGTTGATTTATAACAGCTTATTGAAGACGACGCTCAGAGGTTCTCCTAATTGAGCATACTGGCCTTTAGTGTTCCCTTGGTTATTCTGATTGGACTATTGGGGAGGATGGGGTGTCCCCTGCGGTACAAATATGGCGTTAGGTATGGGTTGTTGTTGTCTCTGGGATGTGTTAGCCACATGGACATGTTTAGTGTTAGTAACACCATCATTTACTGCATTTTTGTTCTTGTTCCAAAAACGTGGCTTGTCGTTGAATGACCTTTCTTTATCTTGATTATATATTTTGATGTGCCCCTTGGCAACAAGGGTACGCTCGAGGATGGGTCCCTTCTCTACTATCTCCGCGAAAGTGGTGACGCAATATAATCTAAAGTTATGAGCCATGTCGAGATGAGAGTTCTCCACGAAGAGGGTGACCATGTCCTTTTCTTTCAAAGGGGTTTTCATTCGGCTCGCTAGTGCATGCCACCTTTGGAGGTAGTTAGTAAAGGTTTCCCCTTCACGTTGTTTCTCTTTGAGGAGATCCAAGGTATCAGTGTCCTCCAAATTGAAGGAGAAGTAGGAGACAAAATTTTCTGACAGGTCTGCAAAAGATTTTATGGATCCCTTTTCGAGGGTCATGAACCACCCTAGGGCATTGCTTGCCAGACTCCACGGGAATAGGCACAAGAGATAGTTGTCATTGTGGATAACTTCTTGACACTGGGAGTAAAACTCCTACAAGTAGGCCTTAGGATCTTTGTTCCCCCTATATTTGTCAAACTTTGGCATCTCAAAATGTTTAGGGAAGGGAATCAATGAAATGGAGGGATCAAACGGATATGGGCATATATCTTTGAACTTAAATGATTGTTTGCCAGTCCCTACCTGAAGATCTTTCAGGGCGGCTTTGATTTCTAGTATGTCTGCATTGGCCGGTGTGTTGGATGGGTATTGATGGTAGGACGATTGTGGATTTTGAGATGACGCTTGGAGATGGGTGTATGGATAATGAGGAGGTAGTATTCCCTGTTGATGCGCCAAGGGACCTTGTTGATAAAGAGGTTGTTGTTGCGAGGTGGAATATGGATTGGTTGGGTAGTTGTGGGTGGCGTACTATTGGGGAGTATGGAGAAGGTGTTGTTGATTGGTTTGTGGATATTGGGGGTGCTGATGTGACTGTTGCGAGGCCACATAAGATGGTTTTTGTTGATATTGTTGCTGGTTATAATAATTGTAATGATGGGGTGGTTGTTGGTGCATTGTTGGTGGCTGTGTCGGGTGAGGTGGGATGTTTTGTGGTGGTTGCACTTGCGGGCATAAGATGGATGCAAGGAATGGAGATATAGTTGGGGCTGAAGGCCAAGGTTGATTTCCTTGTGATTGATGAGGTGGTGGTTGTGTTGAAAATAAAGGATTGACCAATGGTTGTTGTTGAGGTCAAGGTGCAGCTGAGATGTTTTGCGAGGGGGGTTGTTGAGCACTAGTGTGAGCATAGGATTGGGATGTATTTTGTGGAGGGATGTTGGATTGGGGTTGTTGGGGTATGAATGATGACGGTGGAGGATTTGTAGCCCCAAGAGGTAGAGGCAAGGTAGCAAAAGGGCTGCCCCCAGTGTTGATAGGAGGCGGATTCGAGGGGGGTGGTGCCGGTAGCATTAGTGGTTGTGGTTGTGGGAGGTTTTGTGGCATGCTAAAGGCAAAAGGATCATTGGGGTCAGTGGTTTGGGGTGTCCCTATGATTGAGATGGTGGGATGCGTGGGATTCCCAATGGGATACAAAATAGCGTTGCCGAATTTAGGTTGATGCCAACCTTCTACAGAAGGAACATTGGGGATGTATGAGCTACTTGGGATGTCATGTGAACCTTGGGGTACATTAGATGTGGAGGTTCCATACTTGGATAAGTCGACACCTGATGGCAACTTGACACCTTTGTTAATCAAGTGAGCCAAGATTTCCTTGCCATGTTTTTCAAGAAGGCGTTCTGTCATTTGTGCATTAAAAGGGTTACTGAAGTGTTCCTCAAATGTGACCTCAGGTTGATTAGCCATGTTTTCCTCCCCAAGTGGTGACATGTTTTGGCCATCCACGTTGGATTGTGATGAGGTGCCATTGTGGGGATCGCGAGGCATGTTAGCACCATAGTTAGGATCTGGTGAGACATTCATTGTGTTGTTGGGATCTTGAGGGTTGTTTGATTGGGCATTTTGGGCTTGTTGGTCGGCCATTTTCTTTGCCTATGATTGGGTCTGAACGAGCATGCAAGATGATGAGATGGATCAAGATATTAGAAATACCTAGATGATGAAAGATTGATTCGATTTGATGGGAGATTAGTCGATGATGATCAGTCAGACCGACGTGGATTGATTTGGTGAAATCAGATTGGATTGATTGGTAGACACTGGATTAACCTAGATTTTGGATCTTGATCTGGATAGATTTGATGATGTGGGGGTTGGATTGATTTGATGATTAGGAGTGATTTGATGATAAATATTATGAAGACCAAAATCCATAACCGAGTTTAAGAAGGATCCTTGGTAACACTAGGTGTTAATTAACTAATTGACGGGTAGATGTATGATAACGACGCCGAATCCAACTTGAGATAGAAGCAGATTGATTGGGTTGAGAAGGATGACCAACTTAAGATGGATAGCAATCCTAAGTTAGTTATGATGATTACGATTAGGGATGAACACCTAGGTCAACTCAGATGACTACTCTAACAAGGCTTATATGGAATAGCGGAGATCGGAGATGAAAGCAGATTCAGGACGGATGGGGAGCATCATAGGATAGATGAATGACTCTCAGAATGAAAGAACGAGAACTTAGAACAAGCAAAAGAGTGCTCGGAATGAATGATTCTTAGAATGAGGGGATGAAGACTTAGAACAGACGTTCAGATGTTCGTTTAGGATGGTGAATAGGCATATCGATGTTCAAAATAGAGAGACAAGGGATGCCAAGTGATAATATAAGCTAGTCAAAGGTCAAGTCTGCCAAAGCATGAGGTCAGGTCCGCCACAGCATGTGGTCAGGTCCACCACAGAATGTGGTCAGGTCTGCCATAGCATGAGGTTAGGTCCACCACAGCATAAGGTCAGGTTCGCCACAACATGTGGTTAGGTCCGCCATAGCATGAGGTCAGGTCCACCAAAGGATGGGGTTAGTTCTGCTAAAGGATAAGGCCAGGTCCACCAAAGGATAAGTTTTAAGCTTGATTTTTTGATGGATGAGTAAGGAAAAGGACCCAAAATATAGCATTCATAAAAATATTTGGCTAAACTAAAAATGACTGGTTTTGCATGAGAAAGACAATTCAGATAGTACAACCCTAAGATCAGTAGAAACGGGTATGGCCAACAAAGTCTTCTACTCTAGAATGAACATGGTTTCTAAGGATTCCTCGATATACACCCGATACGTGAGGCCCAAACCGTGAACACCAACCCGTTACAAGCATGAGTTGGGAACCTTAGCGAGATACTAAAGGCTCAGACCAACTCTTCATGTCATCCTGATGCTTCGGCAATTACAACGTGGTTGGATTGAGGTACAACTTTCACTCTGCCCCTTTATATACCCCGCCGGTACACGTGGTTGGAATCATCCCTTAGGGTGATGAAATCCCCAAGCAGGTCCCACTAAGAAAATGAAAATAGGGTGACTCAAAGTAATTGGAAAGCTATGATTTCTCGTCACCCAGGATCACCAAATGGCGCAAGGGGATTGGATACATCAAATAGCCTTCCACAAGCACGCTAAACAAGGTTTGTTGACCCCTCTAATTAAACTATGTGCCTAATTTACCAAAGAACAATTGGTAAAAACTTGAAATTTCACCTTTGGGAGGTCAGGTCCGCCACTCTGTAACTTGAACCTGCAAAAATGCCAAATACAACAAATGTGATAGAAAAAGACCCGTTTGTGGGTCCCACCAGGCGTGCCAGGAATATTATAGGGGAATATAATCGTTAAAAGATGAGCAACAAACTAAAGAGAGTGCAAATAACAACTAAAAACACCCTACACTTCAAGATTGGGCAAATGATGAACTTAACAACATAAAAATGGAACCTTTTACCTTGTAGAGTTGTTCTTTGGTTGGTCCTTCGATTGTAGATGAGATGTATGCTCCTTAATGGCAAGTAGATGCAAGATGTGAAATGTGAGATGCAAGATAGTTGGACAAAATGGATGAAAATGGCTAAGTGTAGATTGAGAAACAAAATTGCAAGAGTTTGGCTAGCAAAAAATGATCTCCTCCCAAATGAGAGAAAAGAGGGGGTATTTATAGAGATTTTGGAAATCTCTAGGGAAATGGATGGCCAAGATTGAGCAACCAATGATCCAGATGTAGGGCCAAGGTGAGTTGAGAACTCACAAGCCCTCACATCTTGACATGTGGCATGTGATATAGCCCTAAAAGGTGAAGTGGACATGAGGTGGAAGGATAGTACATGACATGGAGGGGGGTACAAAGTACCTTGGGATTGGACAAGATCTCCTCATAAAGGAGGTGTTTGTCCCTATGTGGGTGAGAGGACATGTGAGGAATTAAAAATTCCTCAAATATCCTCATGGGGAGAGGGGAAAGAATAAAGAATAAAGAGAGGACATGTGGGAAGAAGTGAAGGAATTAAAAATTCCTTTTGAGTGCATTGGGGGATTAAAAAGTGAATTAAAAATTCACATGGGGAAGTGGAGTGCCTTGCTCAAAAGGAGAAATCCTTTAATAAGGTTGACTTAAGGACACATGCCATAAATGGGAAGAGGATTAGGTTGGTCTAACCATATGATTAAGGTTGTGCAAGTAATTAATTAGATGGACTAATGACTTATTAGAAGCAAGTGGGAGATTATGGAGGATGTGACCCTAATGATGATTAGGGGTGTGCATATGCTAACCATAGTTAATTAGAAGAAGATGAAGGAGTTAAGATGGATTAGAGACCAACTTGCAAAAGTTGGAGGATGTGACAATGAGAGAGAAAAAGAGGAATTAAAAAATGAATTTAAATTGCAAAAGGTAATATGACTAAATTAAATAAAATGGTGTATTTATTTAATTTAGAGGAGAAAGAGGGGTAAAGTATTTATTAAATTAAATACTTTATGAACCCTATGTAAGATGCAAGGTATTAATTAAACAAATGATTTAATTAATATTAACAGAGGGGATAAGCAACTGGATGAATAAGGAGACATCTTTGATCATATGGAAGTGGTCAAATTAGATGTCTACACATACCAACTAGCATATGTACTTCACCTTTTGGGTTTTCTCACCCGACAGACCACCATTAGTTTTTTCACCCCAAAGTGAGTATGCATTCTTTTTTTTTCTCACAAACAACTTAGATCTAATCCACAACTAGTTGGATAGACGATCGAAGCTCGATCCAATTTCCCCTCTTCTTCTTTCACATGTGTTCCTTTGTTCTTATGTTTAGTTTTCCATGGGATCTTCATCTTGGGGGCTTGATCATCCCTCTTGATTGTTTTCATTTCATCTTAATGACATAAGTGCATTAGGACCTCCTTCTTGATATACATGGCTAGTTTAGTGTGAGTTTGAAGCAAGTTCATCCTCTCACTAAAGTGGGGGCTTAATGTGCTATAGAAAAATGGCCCCTTGGCATTTTCATGGTCTTTTAGGTCTTTCTTCATGATACTTGGTCCATTTTTATTTGATTTAATGTTGTAATGTGACCTGAACATTCATATTAGGTCGTTAAAATTCAAATTATGGTGTCTAGTGAAGGTGTTGTGAAGTTTTGTAAAACATTTCTACACTTTTCTAGACTCTATTAATTACAATTCATCTAAAAATCACATTTTTATTCATCAAGTCCTATTTTGAAGTGTTGTAAAGTCTTGTAACAATATTTCATTCTTTTCTAGGCTTAATTTCACTATTTACACCTTTCTTATGCTTTATTTGACCCCTTTATGCACTCACAAGACTTAATTAAGTGTATTTTGGAATGTAAACCTGACAAACAACATTAAGTGCAACTTAATTCCTGACAGCCATTTTCAATTCCAAGGTGGGACCCATTCGCCATGGGTGGCGAATGAGTCCCTCTTAGCTCAAAATTCAAAATATTTCAAATTTTCTTTCAGGTTTTTATTCAAAATTACCTTATGTCATCCTGTGATGAAGTATCATCAGGTTACTAAGGCACAATTGTGTATAAATAAGTGTTTTTCTCCTCATTTTACATCTCCTAATCTCATAATTCATTCAAGCACTCAATCATCCATTCAAGCAGTTTGCATCATTCAATCAAGCATCAATCAAGTATCAAGAGTAACCATTGACATATCTTCAAATTTTCTTCAACAAGGGTTTGGTAAGTTGATAGCATTTGCATGTTATTTGTTTATCATTCTCTTCATATTCCATTTCATTATTCCATTAAGGTTTTGATTACCAAAGTGGGATTTGACCAAGGCAAATCCCTATAACCTAACCCTTAACCATTTTTCCCCTTTTGCATGTATGTTTGCAGACTTTTGTATGCAGACTTTTCAAGCATTTAGGTGTTGAAAGGTGGACAAGAAGTCAACAAAGTGTTTCAAGTAAAATCAACCTATTTCAAGCTTAGAGACAACCTACAGTCTATTTTCTACATATTTGACTTTGTCAACCCTACAAGCAGACAAGTCCAGATCTAGTGCTACAGAATTGGTCCCTGATTTCATAGAATTTTGGGAGAGGACTAATTTTCCATTAGTGGCGAATGAGTCCCACCTTAAGGCTAGAAAGTTAGATTTTGTGAGATTCTGGATCCTAACACTCAAAAACCTATTTTTCAGAAGTATTCATCAGAAGCAAAACTGATTTTCCATCAGTGGCGAATGAGTCCCACTACTGATTTTCATTGATCGAGTTGTTAGCATTCATGATACTCCAGATTTAACATTTGTTGCCTAGGTGCACTTTGATTTAGCCTTCTTCATTTTTGTTTTGCATTTGTTCATCTCTTAGTTCATGCTTTCATATCACATTGTGTTTTCAAACATTGCATATAACTTAGATTTTGCATTCATAATTAGTCAATTACATTTCATAGTTGCATTTAGATCATCTCATTTAGCCTTAATTGCATCATACATTTCCTAATTTGAGTGAACCACATAGATTTTTAGTGGGGTTTATCTCTCTCCTTTTAGGTGAAACATCCTAAGAGTACAAGAGTAGCCTATAAATCCCATTCCCAAAAATCTATGGTTCACCATATAAGGAGTTTAAGATGAGTGTGGTGGTAGTAGATATCCCACCTAATTATGGAATGTTGTTATCTAGGAAATGGAGTGCATCCATGGGAGGTAGTATGTAGTGTGACATGTCTTATGCCACATTCCCTATTGATGGTAAGAATGTTCAAGTGGTACGAGAACCAAATGTGCCACATATGATGGAGCATACTCCTAAAGATGATACAATCCTATTCATAGATACTAATATTAATGACTTCAAGGTGGAAGAAGCACCAAGAGAAATTGATAGGCACCCTACACCTATAGATAATGAAGTCATAAGTTTATCTGACAAAGATTAATTATGGAAGATTTACTTTGATGGTGCAAGTTCCAAGGAAGGGTCTGGTGTAGGAATATTATTGGTATCACCCACTGGAAACATGTACAAGTTTTCTTTCACTCTATCTTTTTTCTACACAAATATTGTAGCAAAATATGAAGCACTATTATTGGGATTGAGATTGGCTGAAAAGCATGCGATAAAGAAATTAATGGTAATTGGAGATTCTGAATTAGTGATATCCTAGGTAAGATCCAAGTATGCTTGCAAGAATGACAAACTAAAACAACACAAAAATGTTGTCTGGGACTCTATTGAGCAGTTTGATGCTTTTGGAATCGATTGGATGGAGAGAGGATGGAATAGAGTGGCAAATTTACTTGCTAGCATTGCATTTTAAATACCAGATGATATAACTTTTGCAGGTATCTCAAAGGTTGAGGTACAATCAAGGCCTTTCATCCTTGACAACATACATAATTGGTAGATCTTCAATGATGATGAAGATATTCTAAAATTCTTGAGATGTATAGATGAATATGAAGGTTAAGAGATCGACTTCAAGGAATTTGTTGAAAATGCGCATGGCAAGGATACAATATTTGGAAATGAAGTCATCCAGTTAAAGATAAACAAAATCCCCAAAGGTCTTGTATCACATGAAATGTTTTTTGAAAGTCAAGAAAAAAGCAAGATTAAGACAACTACTGCTCATCCAGAGGACCTAGAGGAAGTAAACTTGGGGACTAAAAATGCCGCTAAGAAAGTGTATGTAGGAAAGAAGATGAAATGAAAGGTTAAGGAAATGTTGATTTCCTTACTAAGAAACTATAGGCATGTCTTTGCTTGGTCATATGATGATCTAAAAGCCTATAGAGAGGAATTGTTTTAGCATGAGATTCCTCTAAAGGAAAATGCTAAGCCTTTCAAGTAGAAGCAATGACCAATTAATCCTAATTTAGCTCCCAAGATGCAAGAGAAGCTAGTAAAGTTAAGAGATTTTTGCATCATAAAACCTATTAGACACTCTTCATGGGTATCTAATCTGGTTCCAATCAGAAAAAAGAATGGTGATATAAGGTTGTGTGTAGATTTTAGAAATTTGAACATATCATCACTATAAATGATGGATGGATTTTCTAGTTATAACCAAGTGAAGGTAAAGGAGTCTAAGTAGTAGAATACTACAATCAATACTCTATGGGGCACCTATGTATATGTAAGGATGCCATTCTATTTAACAAATACATGTGCCACTTTCCAAAGGGCTATGGATATTTTCTGATTTTATTGACTTATTTATGGCTATATACCTAGATGACTTGACTACCTACTCCAAGAAAGAGGAGGATCATTGCACACACTTGGAGAAGGTATTTATCAAAGTTTTAGAGTATGGGATCTCATTGAATCTGAAGAAATGTGCCTTTGGGGTCACTGAAGGTAAACTACTAGGGTCAAAGGCATTCAGTCATTCTTTGGACAAATCAATTTCTTAAGGAGATTTGTTACCAACTTTGTAGAAATAACAAGACCCATATCCAAGATGTTGAAGAAAGGGAAGAACATGGTTTAGAGTGAAGAGGTTGGTAAGGCATTCAAGAAAATTAAACAAGCTATTAAGGAAGCTCCAGTTTTGAAATCTCTAGATTTCTCTAAGCCAATGCATATTTTCTATTTTGCTTCATTCCATACTATTGTTGTTGTCTTATTGCAGAAAAATGAGGAGGAATATGAATAGCCGATAGCATTCTTGAGTAGATCTTTACAGGCCATAGAGCTTAAGTATGATATGATTGAAAAACAAGCATATGCTCTAGTCAAGGTTGTGAAGAATTTCAGGACTTACTTAGTGGGGCTAAGTATGTTATAGATTTTCTGCCAAGTGTTGCTTGTAAGGAAATCTTAGGTGCAGAACAAACTTTCCTAACGTCAAAACCTCACGGAAGAATGTAGAGGTGACTTAAAAATTTTCAATTATAGTCCAATTAAGATACTCATGAAAGAAATAACAGAAAAAGAGAAATTAAGACATACACAATTGGACACCAGATTTACGTGGGAAAACCATTACGGGAGAAAAAACCACCACACCAAGAAATTTCTCTTTGTATTACAATAAGAAAAATTACATATAGAGTACAAACTTCACTTTTTTATGACAATTTTTATAGCAACAACATTTACTAATCAATCTTGTACAAAAATACTCTCTGAAAACATACAACAAATTCACACAGATCAATCCATATATAATCAAACAACACTTTCAAACACCGAATAGATCATCGTCCTCAACCATTGCAGAGAGTAAATCTATTTTCTCACTGGTCTATTGATCTTCCACATAGGAATGGTCACAATAGTCCAACTACCAATGGTTCACATTTTGCTTCTCTCATTGGCTCAAAACACACCACATAGGATAGACGTTCAGTTAGAATGTTCAACTGTGTCGCATGTCAGTGAGACACTAGACTATGTCTCCTTGATGCCAAAAAGTTTGATCACATAGCTATTGGAAAAACCAAAAGTATCTGCAACACCCAAAGAAGTCAGACCGATAACATATCAAGTCTCCCCAATATCACATAAAAACTAATTGTCCATCGGCAAGAGTCACCACCATCGGCAAGAGTTATATCGAGTTCAAACCTATCACCCAGACTCACTCTATCGGCAAGAATCAGATCGAATGCAAAACCATCGGCCAGATCCACTCTATCGGCAAGACTTCTCATCGATGTCCATCGTAGAACTATCAACAAGACCATCGCTATCGCTGAGAGTTCACAATGAAGAGTAAACCATCAGTGAGACATCCTCTATCAGCAAGAGTTCACACTGATCATAGAATAGTCGGTGAGAGGAAAGCCATTAGCAAGAGTTCTCACCAAAAGTTGCATACCCGTCGGCAAGACCAACACTGTCGGCAAGAGCTCACACTGAAAGTATACTCGCCGGTGAGAGGAGAACCATCGGTGAGATAGGCACTATCGAAAAGAGTCTAAGAGTCTCCTCAATGTCCAATGTGAACAAAACTTTCGTCGTGACAAACACTGTCGAAATCAGTCACTCTAAAGGTAAATGCCTCTCCCTAATAATCACCAGGAACCAACCCATCGGCAAGAGATCTACCATGATGGAATGAGATGGGAAACTCACAGCAATAGACATGTCTTGCCGATGACTCCCGTTGGCAAGACAGAACCAAAGTCTCAGCGACTTTAAACTTTTGAACATAGCTGCTAGTCGGTAAGACATTCAGAGGGTCTCACTGATTTTTCTCTTTCAGGAGTTTCATGTCAGTAGGCTTGAGGCATATTTTCCAACACTCTCCCACTTGACGAAGATCTTGCTGACACCTCCAGAGCACAACAAAACTACTAAAATTCATGGGCACTAAGTGGTGCAGGAGCACCCAGGGCCTTCAAGGAGCACGTCAAGAACCAGGAGAGTACAAGGGTCAAGAGGACCTTCCAATCATGTCAAAGCATCAATTATGATGTGTTGAAACCTATAATGGCATTTGAATTTAATAAGTGTGTTGAAGATGTTACAGGGGTCAAGATTCCTGATAAGGAATCCAGTCAAAATGCAATGTAAGGGGCAAAGTATGTTTTAAGGGATTTGTTTAAATGCTCTTAGGCTTTGAATAGGTTAAATAAGCTTGGATATTAGATATCCAATGGTCTTTAGGTGATAATTATTAATAAATCTCAAGATTGTTATTTTAGAATTTCAAATTTTGTTTGGGCGGGAAAGTAGTTTTTTGAGTTTTAATCACTTTTATGCAACTTAATCAATCCCAAACGGTTGGATAAGTTGGGGAAAGGATATACAAAGCCAAAATAATCATTTTTACGGAGTTTTGGCATTTGGAGCAAGTACTGTACGGACTATTTTCTGGAAATAGTGAAAAAACACAGTTTTTGGCACTTTTACGGTGTTTTTTTGTTAAATACTTGATCTCTATTGAATATATGTCCAGTAGGATGCTTTAGGAGTTTGTATTTACATATTTTAACACCATTGAAGGCTCTGAAAGCAGTGATAATTACTTTCTTTGCATTTTATATTGACTGTCCTAAAAAAGAACACAGATTTTTCACTAATTCTGAGGTTTTTCATGGATGATTGATCCATTTCAAGGTAAAATGCTGCTGTGACCTGTGAAATGGATCATTCCTAACATGTATCATACATATTTAACCAAATAATGTGCAGGAAGGAAGAATATCATGGTGTACACCAAGTTGTCAAAGGGAAAAGTGCTTGAAGATGAAGGCTAGGGTGTAGCAGCAGAAGATCTGCCTTAATGAGGGGCATGTTTTCGAGTTTGGATCAACTAAATATGTTTTCCTAATGGTGTAGAGTCAATAAGCAAGTTCTGGAAGTGATTGGCGGGTTAGTTTTCAAGAAGCCCTAGTTTTTGAGGCAAGCTGAGGAGGGGTTTGTGTTGGAGCGTGATAGATGTGTCATATAGGGCTAAAAACTTGGATTCATTGGTTTTGAGTCATTTTAGGAGACTTCTGAAAGTTTCATGGTCAGGGGTTGAGTTTAAAGGGGGGTTGCTTTGTAAAAGTGGGCTAATTAGGCCTAGTTTTTGAGGAGACAACAGATTTTGGAAGGGTTTGTCTAAAACAAGTGATACCAAGGTTTGGATATGTTGTTTGTAATAACAAATCATACTTGAAATAGTCATTATATTTGGGGTTCCTTTGGAAAGTTTGAGTGCAAAGTCAAAAAATCACCGCAGGAGGCCTAGTTGGGCTAGTAGCCTAGTTAGGGTGAAAAATTGGTTTTGTGTCTAAGTCAGAGGGTTGGGCTTTGAAATCATTCAAAACAAGTTTTCTTAAGTCTCTTAAGGGTGTTCCAAGGGTTTGGGTCCATAAAGAGAGCATACAAGTGATTAGTGCATCATTAAGCCTTGTCTCCATTAGGGTGCCTGGGAGATAGCTTGAGATTGCAAGCTTTAATCCTTGAAATCTTTGTGTTTCTTTCAAAGTACTTGACCCTCTGCATTAGAGTGGTATCAGAGAAGTGAGTAGGTCCTTTAGGGATTGGAGAAGTAGCAATGGCACCAAAAAACCAATTGGCAAGAGAGTTGGAAGAGTTGAAGGAGATCTTGGAGAGGGAGAGAAGAGAAAGAAGGGAACAAGAAGCAGCAAGAGCAAGAGAGGAAAGGCTATGGAGAAGAGAAAGAGACACTATGCAGGCAAGGATCAATAACCTTGAGAGGAGTAGGAGGAGAGAAGACCAAGAAGACCAAGAAAACAATGAAGAGGATGAAGAGCATGTGAGGGTAAATCAGGAACAGCAAGCTGATGATACAGAGGACCCTGAGGAAAGGAGGTTAGTGAGGTTATTGAAGGTAGTACAGGGTCATGGAGGGAAGAGTCACATAGACTTACCTATCTATCAAGGGAAGATGGATAGTGAAGAGGTATTGGGATGGCTTGATGCCATGGAAAACTACTTTGAATTTGAGGAGATGGATGAAGAGAGGAAAGTCAAGTTTGCTAAAACCAAGTTGAGAGGCATAGCATTGACATGGTGGACAAGTTTCCAGAATGATAGGTTGGCTAGAGGATTGGCAAAAGTATCTACATGGGCAAGGATGAAGAGTTTGGTCAAGGAGCAATTTTTACCATCTGATTATACCATTCATGTGAAAAGGATGAGGCATAATTTAAAACAAAAGGACTTGGATGTTATGTCCTATACTAAGAAATTTCACAAGCTTAGTATTAGAGGAGGTTATGAGGAAGAAGATGAGAAGATAGCCAGGTACATCAATGGCTTAAGGTACAATCTGCAAGATGAGATTGGTTTGCAATTGCCAAGGACATTGGGAGAATGTTTTCAGTTGGCCATTAGAGCAGAAGAAAAGGTGAAAAGGAAGCAAGAAAGATCAAACAATGGTGGAAGAGGAGGTAGTTCAAACAGGGGTAGAGGTAATAGAGAGCAAGGACAAGGAAGTAATGATAAAAGCAGCAATGACAAGGGCAAAGAGATATTTTCTGATCAAAGAGGTGGATACATTCCAAGAGGAGGAGGCAGATTTGGACAAGGTAGAGGACCATTCACAGGCAGATTTTTTAATTGCAATGAACCAGGGCATCCTTCCTTCAAGTGTCCTAAGTGGGAACAAGCTGATAAAGGAAGAGAAAGGAGAGCTACCTTGGTGCAAGAAGAAGAAGATAAGAAGGAGGAACCAAAAACATTTATGGCAGACCCTGTGACTAATGGTGAGTTTCTCATGATCAAGCAAGGAGAAAGACTTCATCAAGAACCCAAAGTAACCATTTTCAAAACAAATTGTCTCAGTCATGGTAAGATATGCAGATTACTCATAGATTCAGGGTCACATAGCAATTTAGTTTCAGTTGATATGGTAACCAAGCTAGGGATTGAAACTTTTGATCATCCTACTCCCTACAAGGCCACTTGGGTAACTCAAGGACAGCATGTAGAGATTGGTAAGAGAGCTTTTTTTGATTTCTCAATTGGTTCATATCAGGATAGAGTGCTTTGTGATGTTATTCCAATGACTTGTGGTCATATTATCTTGGGAAGGCCATGGCAATATGTTAGAAGAACTTTGCATGATGGGTTTCTTAACACCTATTTGGTTCACAAGGGAGATGTTAGATATCAGTTGGTTCCTTTGCCTTTGGAGCAGTCAAATGAAAGTTTTATGATCTGTTTTGAGAAGCATTTGCAGGTAAATGAGCAGGGTAAAATAGGGGAAGACATTGGTAGGTTGAAAAAAGACAAGTTGCAGCAGGGTTGTGAAGAAGACAGTCCTAAAAATCAGAATTTGTGGGATTTGGATAGTATCAAGGTTGGAGGCATTGAATGCCCTATAATTGAGCATGATAGTGATGGTATCTTTTCACAAGGAAATCAGGGTAATAGAGGTAGAAAAAGGGCACAAAATCAGACTGAGTTCAAGCAGCAAAAAGGACAAAGAAAACAGATTTTTGGCTCTCACATGATGAATGTCAAGAATGTAGATTGGCAGAAGAGAAAGATAGTGACTTTGGGGGACTACATACCTGCTCATTGGAAGATGAAAACACGTGAGAGAAAAAGGTATTTTGGTGGCAACACATGGGACACTTCTTGGGGCAATAGTTCTTTCTTTCCCGGGGAGAATGGTGCAGGAGCACCCAGGGCCTTCAAGGAGCACGTCAAGAACCAGGAGAGTACAAGGGTCAAGAGGACCTTCCAATCATGTCAAAGCATCAATTATGATGTGTTGAAACCTATAATGGCATTTGAATTTAATAAGTGTGTTGAAGATGTTACAGGGGTCAAGATTCCTGATAAGGAATCCAGTCAAAATGCAATGTAAGGGGCAAAGTATGTTTTAAGGGATTTGTTTAAATGCTCTTAGGCTTTGAATAGGTTAAATAAGCTTGGATATTAGATATCCAATGGTCTTTAGGTGATAATTATTAATAAATCTCAAGATTGTTATTTTAGAATTTCAAATTTTGTTTGGGCGGGAAAGTAGTTTTTTGAGTTTTAATCACTTTTATGCAACTTAATCAATCCCAAACGGTTGGATCAGTTGGGGAAAGGATATACAAAGCCAAAATAATCATTTGTACGGAGTTTGGGCATTTGGAGCAAGTACTGTACGGACTATTTTCTGGAAATAGTGAAAAAACACAGTTTTTGGCACTTTTATGGTTTTTTTTGTTAAATACTTGATCTCTATTGAATATATGTCCAGTAGGATGCTTTAGGAGTTTGTATTTACATATTTTAACACCATTGAAGGCTCTGAAAGCAGTGATAATTGCTTTCTTTGCATTTTATATTGACTGTCCTAAAAAAGAACACAGATTTTTCACTAATTCTGAGGTTTTTCATGGATGATTGATCCCTTTCAAGGTAGAATGCTGCTGTGACCTGTGAAATGGATCATTCCTAACATGTATCATACATATTTAACCAACTAATGTGCAGGAAGGAAGAATAGCAGGGTGTACACCAAGTTGTCAAAGGGAAAAGTGCTTGAAGATGAAGGCTAGGGTGTAGCAGCAGAAGATCTGCCTTAATGAGGGGCATGTTTTCGAGTTTGGATCAACTAAATATGTTTTCCTAATGGTGTAGAGTCAATAATCAAGTTCTGGAAGTGATTGGAGGGTTAGTTTTCAAGAAGCCCTAGTTTTTGAGGCACGCTGAGGAGGGGTTTGTGCTGGAGCATGATAGATGTGTCATAGAGGGCTAAAAACTTGGATTCATTGGTTTTGAGTCATTTTAGGAGACTTCTGAAAGTTTCATGGTCAGGGGTTGAGTTTAAAGGGGGGTTGCTTTGTAAAAGTGGGCTAATTAGGCCTAGTTTTTGAGGAGACAGCAGATTTTGGAAGGGTTTGTCTAAAACAAGTGATACCAAGGTTTGGATATGTTATTTGTAATCACAAACCACACTTGAAACAGTCATTATATTTGGGGTTCCTTTGGAAAGTTTGAGTGCAAAGTCAAAAAATCACCGCAGGAGGCCTAGTTGGGCTAGTAGCCTAGTTAGGGTGAAAAATTGGTTTTGTGTCTAAGTCAGAGGGTTGGGATTTGAAATCATTCAAAACAAGTTTTCTTAAGTCTCTTAAGGGTGTTCCAAGGGTTTGGGTCCATAAAGAGAGCATACAAGCGATTAGTGCATCATTAAGCCTTGTCTCCATTAGGGTGCCTGGGAGATAGCTTGAGATTGCAAGCTTTAATCCTTGAAATCTTTGTGTTTCTTTCAAAGTACCTGACCCTCTGCATCACTAAGGCCCATCGAACTGGCACACCACCTAAACTTGTCTGTGCTCATTGGCTTCATCAATGTATCTACAACATTTTCTAGAGTATCCACTTTTTCTAAAGAGACTTTTCCATCCTCCACCATATCTTGTACTAAAGGATACTGCACATCAATATGTTTCATCTTGGCATGGAAAGTAGGATTTTTTTCCAAACAAATAGCACTCTGATTGTCATAGTAAATTGTAATTTTCCCTGCATCAAACCCAATGTTAGAACACAAACGTTTTAACTAGATTGCTTCTTTACAGGCGTGTGTTGTTGCCATGTATTCTACCTCTATGGTGGACAAAGCGACTACAACCTGCCGCTTACTCATCCAACTAACTGCACCACCATTCATCATAAAAATATATCCACTGGTGGATCTTCTGCTGTCAATGTCCCCTGCCCAATCAAAATCCACATAGCCTCGAATACTAAGAGTCCTCTGTGATTCAACCAAATTCCCATGGTAACACAAAGCATATTTTGAAGTGCCCTTTAGATATCTAAACACTCTTTTCACAACATCCTAGTGTGTCCTTCTAGGATTTTCCATAAAATGACTAAGTACTCCCACTGCTTGGGCAATGTCTGGCCTTGTATAGACCATTGCATACATTAAACTGCCAACTACACTAGTATAAGGTACTTTGGTCATGTCCTCTATCTCAGTAGGAGATTTTGGACAGTCTTCAATAGATAGCTTCATTCCCTGCAAAATTGGAACAACTAGCTGCTTGCAATCAGTCATACAAAATCTCTCCAGAACAGTATTAATATACTTACTCTGACTGAGCCAAAGTTTTCTACTCTTCATGTCCCTGGTTATTTCCATTCCCAAAATATACCTGGCTGCACCAAGATCTTTCATTTCAAACTTTGCAGACAACTGAGATTTTAGATTAGAAATCATTAACTTACTATTTCCTATGAACAACATATCATCAACATAGAGAGAAATAATAAGAACACGATCATTTTCAGCTTTATAGTACACACAATGATTAGATTTCAATCTTACAAATTCCAATGACAAAATAAAAGTGTCAAACTTTTGGTACCACATTCTAGGAGATTGTTTTAATCCATATAGAGATTTTTTCAACTTGCAAACCATATTTTCTTTACCTTTTTCCATAAAGTGCTCAGGCTGGGACATATAAATTTCTTCTTCAAGGTCACCATGAAGAAATGTTGTCTTCACATCCATCTGTTCAATCTTTAAGGCATACGGTGTTGCAAGTGACAAAATAAATCTGATAGACGTCAGCTTAGCTATAGGAGAAAAAATTTCTCCATAATCAATTCCCTCTACTTGGGAATACCCCTTTGCAACCAACGTCACCTTAAACTTTTCCACACTGCCATCCAGACCTATTTTCTTTTTAAATACCCATTTGTAACCAACAAATTTTTTGCCTTTAGGCAAGGGCACCGAACTCCAAGTATCATTCTTATCTAATGATGCCATTTCTTCATTCATGGCTTCCAATCAAGAGTTTGAATCAGACATTCTAAATGCCCCTTTCACAGTCCTAGGCTTATCAGTGCTAGAAATTAAAGCATAGGCACAAGTAGAATCTAACAAAGAAAACCCATACCTATCAGGTTGCTTTCTTTCACATGTTGACCTCCTCACAGGCTAAGGCTGAGGTTGTTCTTCTTCTTCAGAACTCTCAGAACTACTTGAGCTCTTCTCAGTTTCAGGTACATTTTGAATTTTCAATTCCTCTGTATCTGGTGTTGGAGGAATTTCAACTACATCCTTTTTATTTCTAATTTTGTCTTTGATTGCAGATCCAAAATAGAAGGCTTTAACTCACAAACAATAACACTTTTGCTATATAGAACCTTCTCCGTATTAGGATTCCAAAGCTTGTATCCTTTTATGCTAGCACTATAACCAATAAAAATACATTTAATAGCCTTGTTTTCCAATTTAGAACTTTTTTTCATTTGGCACATATGCATATGCCTCACAGCCAAAGACACAAATATGTCTCAGAGAGGGCTTCCTTCTAGACCATGCTTCCAAAGGTGTTTTCTCAACAAGAGCGGAATTAGGAGAACAGTTTATTAAATAACATGTTGCAACTTCCTCAGCCCAGAACTTCTCCTCCAAGCCAGCACTGCTCAGCATACTTTGTGCTCTTTACATCACTGTCCTATTGAACCTTTCAGCAACTCCATTTTGTTGCAGAGTGTAGGGTGTATTTTTATGTCTTTTAATCACATGATCTTTACAGTACCTTTCAAACTCATCATAACAAAACTCACCACCATTGTCAGTCCTTAAAATTTTTATTTTTCTTCTAGTCTAATTTTCCACAAGGTTTTTAAATTCCTTAAAACGATTGAACACTTCTGATTTACTCTTTAAAAAATAAACAAATGCCCTTCTTGAATAATCATCAATGAACGATACATAATATCTTGATTTAGATAAAGAAGGAACATTTACTGGACCAAAAACATCAGAATGAATGTAATCAAGTAAACTAGAAGATTTATGATGACATGAGTAAAATGAAACACGGTGTTGTTTACCATATATACAATGTTCAAAAAATTTGAATTCAAGGTTACAGTCATCAAGCCCTTCAACCAGGTTTTTTTTTTCAAGGTTTTTAAACCTTTTTCTCCAATGTGGCCAAGCCTATGATGCCAGAGCATAGTATTTTCTACTGGAAGTTTAACTTCCATAGATTTTGCACTATCAAAAACTTTTTTCTCCTTTTCTCCATGAGTAGCCTTCTGTGACTTTATAGAGACACTATTGCATTGCATAGCAAGTGCATCCAGCTTATACAAAGTACCAATACGAGCACCCCTAGCTAGCACCATTGAGCCTTTAGTCATCTTGAAGCCATTTCTAGAGAATGAGACCTACACTCCAACATCGTTCAACTTACTAAAAAAAAGTAAATTTCCAGTCAAACCCAGTATATGCATCACATCATTGATTCCCTTCACTCTTCCATCAGGGAACTGAATTCTGACTCTTCCACGACCAACTATTTCCAAAGATAAATCACTTTCCAAATACACCCTTCCACCATCTTATTTTTCATACTTAGTGAACCAGTCTCTATGAGATGTCATGTGGAAAGATGCTCCAGAATCAATCAGCCAGACATCATCTAATGCATGTGTAGTCAAGGCTGCAATGAAAGCATCTGCATCACTCTAAGAAGAATCATTATCAGAAGAATACTTCTTCTTTTTCTCCTCTTTGAAATCCTTTCGAACATGACTAGGCTACCCATAATTCCAACACTTTACCTTGGACTTCTTACTAGGATACTTTGATCTCCCCTTTGATTTGGATTTGGACTTCTTGTCCTTCTTCTTGCCTTTTTCTTTCAATCTGCCTCTAACAGCAAGAGCCTCCTTCACCATCTCAGAAGATTTCCTTCTCATCTCTTCTGATAACAAAGAAGAAACAATATCTTCCATCTTAAAAGAGGAAGTAGTACTCCCAATAGCCATCACCAAGTGATCACAAGAATCTAGCAAAGAACATAACAATAGCATACAACGATCTTCTTCATCAATCTTCACACCCACAGATGGTAACTGAGCAATCAACATGTTGAAAGCATTCAAATGATCAGCAACAGAAGCTCCTTCCTGCATTTTCAAAGAGTACAACTTATTCCTCAACAAAAATTTATTCACCAAGGACTTGCCCTGATAAATAGCTCCTAGTCTTTTCCACAAAGAGGATGCTATCTTTTCTTCATGAACATTTAGAAGAACAGAGTCTGCTAAACAAAGCCTTATCATCTCCTTTGATTTTTGATTTGTAAGGTCCCAATCCTCCTACTTCATGCCTATAGGCTTCATTCCAGACACAGCAAGCCAAAGATCATGATCAACCAAGAGATCTTCCATTTTGAGTTTCCACAATTCAAAATTACTTCCATTGAATTTCTCAATTTCAATATTTCCTGGCGTTCTTGCCATCTTAATCTATAATTCAAATTACCAGACTTCTACAAGACTCCCACTAAATAGAATTGACACAAAAAACCCAACGTACCCACAAGGATAACACAACTAGCTAGGCTCTGATACCACTTGTAAGGAAAGCTTAGATGCAGAACAAACTCTCCTAACGTCAAAACCTCAGGGAAGAATGCAGAGGTGACTTTAAATTTTTCAATTATAGTCCAATTAAGATACTCATGAAAGAAATAATAGAAAAAGACAAATTAAGACATACACAATTGGACACCAGATTTACGTGGGAAAACCCTTACGGGAGAAAAACTCACCACACCAAGAAAATTCTCTTTGTATTACAGTAAGAAAAATTACATACAGAATACAAACTTCACTTTTTGATGTCAATTTTTATAGCAGCAACATTTATTGATCAATCTTGTACATAAATACTCTCTGAAAACATACAACGAATTCACACAGATCAATTCGTATCCAATCGAACAACACTTTAACACACCAAACAGATTATCATCATCAACCATTGCAGAGATTAAATCCATTTTCTCACTGGTCTATTGATCTTCCACACAGGAACGGTCACAATGGTCCAACTGCCAATGGTTCACATTCCACTTCTCTCATTGGCTCAGAACACACCATATAGGACAAACGTTCGGTCAGAATTTTCAACTATATTGCATGTCAGTGAGACACTAGACCATGTCTCCCTAATGCAAAAAAGTATGATCACATAGCTATCGGCAAGACCAAAAGTATCAGCAACACCTAAAGAAGTTAGACCAATAACATATCAAGTCTCCCCGATATCACACGAAAACCAACTGTCCATCGGTAAGAGTCACCACCATTGGCAAGAGTCATATCAAGTTCAAACCTTTTGCCCAGACTCACTCTATCAGCAAGAATCATATCAAATGAAAAACCATCAGCCAGACCCACTATATCGGCAAGACTTCTCACTGATGTCCATCGCAGAACTATCGGCAAGACCATCATTGTCGCTAAGAGTTCACAATGAACAGTAAACCATCAATGAGATATCCTCTATAACAAATATTTCACACTGATCACAGAACAGTTAGCAAGAGTACTCAAAGAAAGTTGCATACCCGTCGATGAGACCAACACTATCAGCAAGAGCTCACATCGAAAGTATACCTACTGGTGAGAGGAGAACCATCAGTGAGACAGGAACTGTCGAAAAGAGTTTGAGTCTCCCCGATGTCCAATGTGAACAGAAATTTCGCCTTGACAAACACTGTCAAAATCAGTCACTCTGAAGGTTCATGCCTCTCCCTGATGCCACTCATCGGCAAGAGTCTCCCCGATAATCACCAGGAACCAACCCATCGGCAAGAGATCTACCATGATAGAATGAGATGGGAAAATCACAGTGATAGACATGTCTTGCCGATGACTCCCGTCGGCAGGACAGAACCAAAGTCTCAGCGACTTTGAACTTTTGAACACAACTACTAGTTGGTAAGACATTCATAGGGTCTCACTGATTTTTCTCTTTCAGGAGTTTCATGTCAGTAGGCTTGGGGCACATTTTCCAACACTATTGTGAAAGATATCTTCACTCAGCAATAAACTATAGGAAGGTGTAGATGGATCAATAGGATCCAAGAATCCAACATTGATGTCTAGATCACTAAGTTAGTTAGGGGATAGGGCCTAGCTAAATTGATGGAAGAGACTAATTTGGAAGCCAATCAGCAATCAAGTAGAGATTGTTGATGTTGCACCTATTTTTGATATGCAAACATGTGGCTAGTATAGAAGGATTGTTTAATATTTACAAACTTTGCAATGTCTGGCAGATATGGATGACAGTGACAAGAGAACACTAAATTTTGCATGCCATAAAGTATGTGATTATTGATAATGAACTGTGGTGGAGAAGCTAGGATGGTGTATTTCTTAAATTGGTGGATGAAAATTAGGCATTAGAAATCTTGCAATAAATGCACAATGGAGTATGTGGGGGTCATTATATGGAAAATACCATTGCTCATAAGGTCTTGAGAGCAGGATTCTGGTGGCCTACTATTTTTAAGGATGATCATAAGTTTGTTAAGACTTGTGAAGATTATCAAAGATTTATAGGAAAACTAAATTTTTCAAGAATTTTTCCACTAAGGCCTATTTTTGTTCAGGCCCCTTTTCAGAAATGGGGAATTGATTTCATTGGTGAAATACCAGAAAAGTCTAGTGGAGGGCACTCATGGATCTTGGTTGTCACTAACTATTTCACAAAATGGGTAGAAGCAATACCTACAAGGAAATCAACAATAAAAGTGGTAATGAATTCCTAATGAACAATATTTTGATTAGGTTCAGAGTCTTAGAAAAGATCATTTTAGATAATGCTATGTTTTTTAGATTTGAGGATTTTAAAGATTTTTGTGAAAAGCATAGCATACAAATTTCTTATTGACCTTACCATCCTCAAGGAAATGGTCAAGCTAAGTCTAGTAATAAGAGCTTAATGAAAATTATCAAAAGGGTGATGGAGAAGAACAAGAAAGCTTGGGACTCAAAGTTGAATCTAACACTTTGGGTAGATAGGGTTACTATGAAAAAGGCTACTGGTTATTCACCATTTGGTTTGGTGTATGGATTAGATGTTAGGCTCCCACAAAATAACTTGCTAAAGATGTATAAATTTGTGCAGGAATATGATGGTGATATATGTGATGATATGCAACACAGAATTGATAATATGGTGCAATTAGATGAAACTAGAAGAGAAGCTAGTGCCAAAAATGAAAAATTATAGCTGCAAGTCAAGTGCTCATATGACAAGAGGGCTTCTCCCAAAAAATTTGAGGTGGATAGTATGGTATTAGTCTAGAATGCAAGGGCTCAGGATAAGGGTAAACATGGAAAATTTGAAGCACTATGGTCATTCCCTTATCTAATAGCCAGTACACATGGGGATGATTCTTACTTGGGTATGTGTAGGATCATCATGGAAAAAATAGGCCCTTAAGTGGCAAAAAATTCAGAAAAATCAGAGTTAGGAAACTTGACGTAAAAATTTGAATAAGTTATCTATATTATTTCAAAAATATGTAAGAATGGAATCTATAGCAAATTGAATGTAGTTTCTAAACTACTAGGTTTTTTTTTAATCTATTTGGTGAAAATATGAAATTTCAATGCAGTAGTACTTAAATTTCATGAAAAAAATAAGTAGGTGTAAGTTTGACTACCCTAACCATAATAAAATGATAATATTTTTCTATAAGATTTTAGATATAAGTAGAGGAATCATGTCCCGATGTGATGCATATTTTTTGTAATTTTTTTCCATGTAAATAATTAATTATGTTTTTTTTTATTACAAATTTTAAAAAATATAAAAAACTTGTATGTCTAACCACCTTAACTTGGTCAAAACTTAATGAAATCCACTTTTTTTAATCCTATAGTATGTGAAGCATAGAATGTGACACATGTTTTAGATTCAAAAAGTGTGATACCATTTGAAAGCTATAGATTTTTTTCAATTAGCCTATCAATCAGGAATTTAATTGTAATTCAAATAGAAAATGAATAATAATTATTTATTAAATTCAAAGTAAAGAATAGTTTATATTGGTGGAAAGTAAGAATCTCCTTTAAAAACCTTTTTCGTTTCATCAATTTTTGGTAAAAAAAAAGTCGTCAGCCACATACCCTACACATGCCCATTATATCACCACTTTTTGGCCCATCATGATCCTACACATACCCACTTCCTCCAAAGCTTGATATGCGAACTTCTTGAACTTACAGTACATGGATAGTTCTTGAAGCCATACTTCTCCTAAGTATGTTATGATTCCATGTACATTGTGTATATAGGTGTGTTTGCTTTGGTTGTGTTTGGATTTGTCTTGCTACCTAGTCCAAGTAGTTCCCTGGTTTTTGATTCACTTTGTTTGGTTGGTTTGCTTCAACCTAAGATTCTAGGATCTCACCATGCCTCTGAGAGGAATGCATCCCCAGTTTGAACCACTAATGGAACCCATAAAAAAATTATATTCCATCTCAAAATTTTGTAGAGTTGGGTTAAAGTTTGTACCTAAGAGCTTAGGGTTTTGCTTATTGTCACTGTTTAAGGGTTTTATGCTATCTGGGACCCTTCTTAGAAACCCTTGAGCTTATATCCTTTCCAAGGTTCTATTTCTTCATTGACTCCTTACCACCAGTTCACAGTCTCTTAAGTTACATCTTATGCCATCTAAACCCATGAAGTAACCAAACCTATGGTCTAGTTTTACCGGTAGTCATGTATTGTGACATTGTTTTAATATTTCTAAAGTCAGGAAAAATATTTCTTGTTAAGACCATTTGAGCCTTAAGTCATTTAATCCCTTGGGTTGTGGTCTCGTCAACCTAGTCTGGTCCCTCTTTTAAGACTAACAATTTCGGCATGTGCAGATATGAAAACCCATGATGACCATTCGATTGTTGTGAGAAAATCACTACCATTCCCTGCATGCCCATTTTGTTTCATTTCCTATTCTTTTATTCTCACAGTCTAGCAAGCTTAAGCCACATGTCTTATGTATTGGCAGGCTTGATCACTTTGTTAAAAATTGTAGGCAGTATTAAAAGGAAATCAGTGGTGGTCATTGAATGATGTGGCTACATCTTAGCCGTTCCCCGCCACCCTATCCATTTTCCTTTTCCATTAAAATAATCACATAGGTTGATGGGTGGTTTCCACGTGTCTTGTCCGATAGTGGGTGGTGTGGGTCAATCCTGACCACTCCTTGCTATCCTATGCGGGTCCCATCTCTAATGCCTGGTTCTTAATAGGGAGGCAAGTGATTGCCACATGGAATAACCTAAGGGACATATATAATAAAGTGTGTGCTACTAAAGGGAAATATATGTTATGTGTTGTGATGACATCCAAGATCTTTTAATTTGGGTCATTGATTATGTCAGAATAATAAGGCCATAGGAAATTGGTCTAAGATTAAGGTGTGAGTATATCAAGGTCATGAGATTTAATCTCATCCCTTCCCCCTCTCCCCGCTGATGAAATTTTCACATTGTTTAAGAACCACAGGGGTGAGGGGAAGAGGACATGTGGATTCTGGCTACAGCGACAATGAAATGGTGAAGCCCGCAAATCACCAACAAGTGGTTTCATGTGGCTTATCGTCATTTTATGAATATTGTGGCTACCTACAGTCATATTTTCAAATCAAGTTGACTAAGTCTAGATCATCCATCAGTTAACACACTCACAGGGTCAATGACTAACATTTAAAACTCAGCTTGAAGGCAAGTGAGCCATTATGGTTCGTGCGAGCGAGTCTTATTAACTGAAAGCATGTCAAGCTACCAAAGAAGGAGGTTGCATAACTATTAAAACTTGTCTTGAAAGCATAATTGAGGATTATGAAGGATATTCTACTCACTTGGAGAGCTCGTGCTATGGTTTTCAGGCTCATCTGACATCAAGGATAGGGTTATCAACCTGCGAAAGACCTAGTAAGTAAATTATTTCCTTCCCATCAAAATTATTGATAAATTGGGGTTTCCAAAACCTTTGAGTGAATTAGGGTTTTCTTGGTTCTAAATTTTAAGGTTTTACGTTCATAAAAAAGGGAATTAGTTGATCCTACATTGTTTTAATTTGTTTCAAACCCTTATCTGAGCCATAATTTTGTTCCAAGAAACCATAAACCCAACTTTGTAAAAATCTTGTGTCATGGCTCCCAAAACAAAATTAAAATCCTCTTCATCTAAAGGAGAAGAATTTTTTCCCAAAAGACCTTTGAGTAAGGAATTTATAGACCAACTACCATCCTTGACCATTGAAAAATCTAAGGTTCAATTGCTTCCCCAGGGTCCATAAGTAATTGAGGGTTTGTTTGATAAAAATTATTGTATCAAAGATGCGAGTCTACCTTGTAGTGGGTGGGAATTGTTCCTGTGGTTGGTTTAGAAATAGAAACATTGGTATTCCAGTTGGTAACCCCATAAATTTTGACTTAGGAAAGTTGATTGTACCCAATGTCTACATGGATGTTGATTTTCTTAAATTAGCAGCTACCAATTATGATCTAGTCACAAAGACTATAAGGACATATGATGGGAAGGAAATGGCTAAAATTACCAAGGAAGAAATTTCTCATGTTTTCAAACTCACTAGGTAGATTGATGAAATGCCTAAAATTGATGAAAGCATTCTTAGGGAGGAATATGAAAAGACTAAGATTGCATTCAGAGTCCACATACTGTTGAGGTATTTAGTAGAGATTGGGAGCTGAAAATTTACATTAGGAAAATTTGATAAGGAACCATTTCCTGTTAAATATTTTGTTTCATATTTCCAAAGGACTTTTTGCTCTATTTTCCAAATAATTGGTTATGATCCCATCACTAGAATGCCCATGGCGTGGATGTATATGGAAGCCCACATTCAACACCCTCAATATTGTGCAGTATATGACTATGTAGTGTTTATGGAAGAAAGAATTCATGAAGGTTTGGTAAGATTAAAGAAAGGTGTAGATGGAGTAAGATTTAGCTGGTACTCATTGATAATGCATATGTTCCCGTTCAAAGGTGCATCTTATTTTTGATAGAATATGACTATGGATAGGATGGAGGGTACCTTGGATTTTCCTAGTTAGTGTTGGACTGTTGTCTTGGATAAGGATGATAGGACATATGACTTTGTGGTGTTTGAAAAATTATTTGCTTCAGAGTTAAAGAGAGCCCTGGTTGTGAATATACCTAGAATTTCTATAGCCTTGCATGACTTCATAAGACCCAAGGAAAGAAGGCCTGAGTTGGGAGTTGATCACAATTGGGGAGATGTTATCCCATATCCCAATCATACTATTTTAAGAGTGTATGGTTCCACTTTTTCACCTCACCTACTGCCAAGATGTATGCCATAGAGAATTAGTTTCCTTGAAGTAATATGGGAATTGGGAAGTGTGGGAAATGAACATTTGTTGAATCAAGGAAAAGGAATATTTTTTCCTACAAACACATCTTTCTCTGATTTTATGATGAAAAAGGGAGGTTGGAATAAGATACTTGATATAATCAAGGCCTTCCCCATGCAAAGAGGAGTAGAGAGGATCAAGTATGATCCTGAAGGTTTCATGGCCTAGTTGAAGGAAAGGAACAAGAGTTACAAATTTGTACACATTTTCCAATTCTCAGAGGATGTGATAATAAATGTGTTTGATCTCTTGGAACAAGAAAGGAGAAAAGAAAAATGGATTTCTTTTAATAAAATGTAGAGAAAGATAAATAAGGAAAAACTTGACTTCATTATTCTTCCAGAGATTGAAAATATAATGTAAAGGGTGGCACATGTATCCAAGAATTTGAGACAATAGTGAGCCATTGTGAAAGTGAAGGGATGATTCAAGTTAAGGGGAAAGACCCCATTGGAGAAGAATAGGGTGGGGAAGAAATCCTTGCTATGGAAGAGAAACATACACCCCAAGCCCCTGAGGAACCAAAGATAAAGTTCTTTGTAAGGAGAAAGAGTAAGGCAAAGAGAAAAGATGCAATTTATGCTCCCTCCCAACAACAGGAGAAAAGACCTCTTTCTTCTGTGCCATAAGAACCACCACTATCTTCTCCAAGGAAAACAGAGCTTGAAATTATGGATATTGATTGTCCTCCACTACATGCATCACCACCAGAAGAGCCACCATTGAAAAAGAACAAGGTTGAAGTAATTAGTTTGGTGGACTATGCTGATGAAGAATCTGATGATGACATTTGGGTATCAGAGTAGGAAATGCAAAAAGGAATGTCTACTACACTAGCAAGGATGGTGATAAAGCAATTAAGTATGAGGTTGAGTAAATCTAACCTCATTGGGATTAATGGTAGAGATGATATTTGGGTGGAAGCATGCACAAATTTTTTGGATGATGATTCATTTGTGAAGTCTCAAGCTTTTATGGAGTTTGCATACAGAGCTAAGAGAGATGAATATGTCAGCAGCCTGGTCACAAAAAAAAGTCTTCATCTGAAATTGCTTGATGCTACCATCTAGGCAAGGTTTTTGAATGAAATGAGAGCTAAATTTCAAAGGATGACTACCAAGGAAGGTAGAGAATTGGTAAGAATTAGTGGTTTTTTATTACTACTAGAGTGGGATTTAGCTTCTTGCATAGCCTTTGATATAATAAAAAGGTGTGAGAGACCCCTCTACAATTCAGAGGAAGAGGCTGAAATTGCATTACAAGGGTCTTCCTTCAGTGAACAATGGAATGCATTAGCCATTTGGTCTCTAGCCCCAAGCACAAGGAAGCCAAACATTCTTGATCTTGTACCTAACTACAGTGGAGGCCTAATAATAAAGAGGGTGTCAGAAACATCAGCTATAGAGGTAGCAAACATGTCAGTACACATTTCACAATTCACAAGAGCCATTGTGGAATCTGTAACTACAGAAAAGGAGAAGCTCGAGACATAACATAATAATTTTTTAGTTGACTATGGAAAGCTTCAACAACAAAATATGCAGTTACAAACAAGAGTGGAATTATTGGAGGATAAGTTGCAAAGTTTGCAACCTGGGAGGCATAAGTAGACTAATATTGACTCCCCTACCATTTCATAAGAAGTTGCACCCCTAAATTTACCCCTGAAGCACGTTCCTCATGGTAAATTGTGCCATACAACATGGGAAGTGTGTCTATTTCAATAATAGAGCCTAGTACATCAGAAATGTCAAAGGTTGAGGAAGCTATCAACAAGAAGGAGTTGCTCAAGTAGCTAAATGAGTATAAAGAGAAGTGTGACAATCATGATAGGGAGGTTTTTAACAACAATATGGAAATTGTCACCACAGTATTGAAGCATTTGAACAGAGGGGTAAATAACATACTAAATAACATTCATTGTAGCTATTCATCCATGGAGGTTGCTATAAATAATTTTGACAATGACAAGGAAAGAACTATTCCACTTATGGAAACATGGATCCCTAGGATGAAGGAACTAAGATTGATGTAAATTAGAGCTAAGTAGGATGGTAACCCCCCTAAAAAATTTAAGCCCACTCATGCTCTTGTGGGTAAAATTGAAAAGTACAGGGGAAACATTGAAATTTTGGAAATCAAAATAAGAGAATTGATAAATTATTTTCATAAATCACATCATGGTCTCCTCCCATCCATTATAAGGGATGATGGTAGCATGAAAACCCTGTAGGAATGGAGAGATGAAACTAGTAAAACCATTTTAGAGGAGGTAGACTCAATTTGTCAAAAGGGTGACATGGGTACACTGAAAAGAAATATGGATATGTTGGCTCATGAAGAGATTGTCTTGTCAGAAATTGATAGGGAGGCCAATCAAATTGTTACCAAGTATTCGCCTTATAGAGAAAAGGCTAATGAGGTCATGAATTTCTACTGGTCTACTGAAGAGGGATTCTTGGCATGGAGAGATAAGTACTTGGAGGGGGTGGTGGATTAATATGAAATGGCAGGATGGTGATTTAAAAATTTTGATTTTTAATTCTACAATCAAGTTGAATAACAGATAGGTAAAAATGTATTGCATAGCCTGGATTTAGTACAGATTAGGCTTTAGCTAAAGTATATAAAATATAGTGCATTTTGTTTAAATTGATGATAGTTCTACAGACGTGGACATATTCTTTGTCCTTTCTTTGTTGTTTCTTCCATGCTTTCTTTCTTTTCCATTTTGTGTGTGGTCACAATTTTTGAGGAAACTATTTCAAGATGCCTTTTCAAAGGTGGGACCAGATCTCTAATGATGAACGAGGATTAATTTTTCCTCGTGCATATTTCCCACCACCAAGGAACATAGAGTAACTAAAAATGGTATATATGTTATAGTGGTCCAATAAGGTAATGACATGTGTACTTTCTGGCTTGAGGCTTGTTTTTCTCCTTCGTTTCTATAAGAAGGAATTCAGGGCCAGAAAGTAAGGGTTCGTTGAATTGTAATTGACACAATGAATTGTGAGGAAAAAATTGAGCATAGTTTTGAGTTTTGTCTTAAGTTCTTAGTTTGTAATTACGTATGTAATTTTCAATATAGAATGATACCAACTTGATGGCTATGTTTTCTCCTCTACACTTGTTTTATAAGTTATGAATGAAAATAATCAAGGATTGTTTTGTTCGTCTCTATTATTTCCCAATGGATGTTTAATTTCATTATTTCTTATTAGTTCAATGAATAAATGTAAATACTTGGATGAGATTGTTAACTCATATGAATTAGTGAAAAAAAATATTTTGGTTACCTAATGTTATATGCTACTTCTAGGATTTTTTATCTAAAAGGAGATAAGATCGGGGCCAAAATGCAATGTTTACACTAAAACAGGGATGTGATATAAATGTAATGTGCCTAAATGAAGTACACTAAATGCAAATAACTAAAAAATACTATTGATTATGTATGCAAAACTAAGAAATGTGAAGTGTTTGAAAACACAATGTTGTTTGCAAAATACCTAAAAAGAAGAATAAAAATGCAAATAGAACCTAACAAAAAGTTGTAAGACTTAATGTGTGCACTTGTAAACTTGATGAGGACTGGAAAACAATCTAAAAATCTAGAAATATTGACTTTTTAGCTGATTAGGACTCATTCGCCACCCTAGGCGAATTAGTCCCAAATCATGGTTTTCTGCCTAGAATCCGGTTTTAGCTAAATGGGTACTAGAATTTGTATTCATATCTGATAGGCACCTCCAATGGGACTCATTCACCATCCATGGTGAATCAGTCCTTTTTCTTTTTTCTATAAATTCAATTTTCAGACTTGTACTTTGTCACCTACACAACAGTTCCTGATGGAAACCTAGATCTGAATCTCCGAAAATACCTGTAAAAAAGCTTAAAATTTGTTTTCTAGTTGGGGGTTTTCCTTGGTCAAACCCCTAATTTGGTAATTAAACCCTAGCCTTAAGTGTGTCTAAGAGTAGGAAAATCTGAAGTAAGAAAAAACCCTACTCTATTGTGCTAGAATAAGATCAGCAAAGGTGATTTGAATGATGCAAGACTTCAATCCAAAAAAACCTAAAACATTTCAAATTAATGTAAATGACATGCAAATGTAATGCAAACCTTGAATTTGAAGATAGAGAGAAAATGGAAGATGGAATCACTTTGAAAACAAGTCATAAGGTGTGATTTGATGGCTAGTTGCATCTCCTCAACCTATATTTCTCCATGATTCTCTATAGGTGTCCATGATCAAATATTTTCAATGATAGATCTTGAATGGAAAGTGAGCTTGAAGACTTGCAAAAACCCTATCTTGTTGTCCAAAAGCTTCAACTTTTTTGTAGAAATTCTATTAAATCCTTTTGTGAAAGATATTTTGCTCTTGACTCTTGATTTTGCTTTGTAAAATTGACTAGGAGATGTAAAAATGAACTAAAAACACATATTTATAGGAAACAATACCTAATTGCTCATTATTAAGACCTAAGATGGTGACATCCACTGAAAAATTGAATTAAGTCGACAAAATTCCTGCTCAAAATTGAAAATTCCCCCAAAAGGGACTCATTCACCACCCTTGGAAAATGGGTCCCACCATAGGGGATTCATTCACCCAAGGTGGTGAATGGGTCCCACATAAGGTTTTTAGAGGTGGGTTTTTGAGATATGACTATTTTAAGCATTATTTGTTGGGATTTATATGATTTTTGAGTGAAATGGCCTCTAGATAAAAAATAATGAACATTAGGGGCCTGTAAAAGAAATTTTTAAGAGGTGATTGGTGTAAGAGTGTCTAAAATAAGACTAAGTTAGGCCATAGATTGTACTTTTTGCAAAGGAGTATAATTTTTGTGTCCACAGTTAGCCCCCACTTTAGTGCCCATATGACTGTACATACATATGTAAGCTAAAGGACTCTAAACATTATACTTTATTGCACAAAAGGATATTCATTCAAAAGATAGGAGAATGAAGCCCCCAGTGTAGTTATCTGCAAAACCACAACATTAGGATCTGCATCCTGCAACAAAAATTTGTTAGTTGTCCAAAAATCCTTTTATCTAACTTATAGAAATCAAATTCAAGGGTAGATGTATGACCCCCTTGATTCTACTTGCTTTACAGAGGTGGAATCAAGGTAGCAATCTAACCACACCAAATAAGGAACAACATGATGGAGCTTCAAAGCTTTGTTCTATGTGTTCTCTTTTATCCTGCCTTATGTCTCTGGTCATCTATGGTGTTTGGAAAAGCCTAAGGTTGGGGTTTTACCTTTGTCTTCATGTAAAACCCTAGTGTTCATCTTACTCCTTGGGTGGGATCTATTTGGCCATTACTTTTTGGAAGGGTTTTAAAACATCTTAAGCCCCATCGCTTCGTCTAGGCCAGTCCCCCTTTTTGTTTTATCATTTTAGTTCCTTCGTTTGACTTTATTTTCCTAAGTTTTGGATGGTCTCGCGCTCCCTCGTTTAAATGACAACTTATGTCATTGTTTTGTTGTTGTCCTAGTGATGTCCCCTTATTCCTTTAATAATTTTTTTTATTTTGGAAAGGAACAAGTTTGCATGACCATAGATCAATCATCATTTGATCTTAGTCATTCCCCGCCATCCTATGATGACTCCACCACACTATTTCGTTGATCGCGATATCACAGGCGAGCACCACGTGTCTCGTCCGGTGAAGCCGAAGGGATGATAAAATACTTTGATGCATCTATTTGGTTTTAATACATTATGCAGTGGGTTACTAAAGTGTTTATGAGATGCACATGTTTCAAATCAATGGAGATGTTATAATCTCAGTAGGAAAAGTGATCGATAGTTAAGGACAAAGTTGGCGACTGTGTTGGATTGATGAACTGGATTACCAATGGTTGAGATCCATGGTTGCCTGCCATTGAGTGATCAGAAGTTGTGAGGTCTTTATTGATTGTGATATCGTGGGCAAGCGCCATGTGGATTTCATTGGCAATGCATAGTATGGTGGGCCCCTTGTTGCCACGATGGAGATTGTGTTAGTTTGATTTGAAGGCAGTCATTCGATGATCTGACCAAGGTGAAGGATCGACAGCTAATATTTGAATCTGCATCAAATGTGATTGGAGCCATTCATGCAGCGCACAAGTAAGCTTTAATGGTAGACATGACATCTACTACTAGGGTTTGATCGAAATAAAGCAATTATTCTTCTGCTTTTGGTATCACAAAGCATTCAAAACCTCTTTGCAGAGAAGTCATGGAGCCAAGGACGAAGTTACAAATTGTTACAACAAAGAATTGGGTTTTTGCAAGTGCAAATCCGTGAGTTCAATTATGTGTTTCCTAGTTGGTTTGAATTTAAATTTGGGGAAAATTAGTTGTGTGCTTGTTGGAGGGCTTGTTGATAATTGTTTTAGGGCTATAAGTTAATTGAATTGTGGGAAATTGCAAAGTTCTATTTTGTAATTTCATAGTTTGTTTAAGGTTTGAAACAGCAAGGAAGCCCTAAGCCCTAGTTTACTCAAGATGGCACCAACAAAGCAGCACTCTGGCTAGATTGATTATTTAAGTAGAAACCTATATGATGATTTCCTGGATCAATTGCCCCTGTCAACGAATGTTAGGAAGAAGGGGTTGGTTTTGATGAGAGGAAAAACTCTAGGGGGGATTAGTATATAATTATTCCAACATAGCTGATGCTAGGGTTCCTCTTATTGGTCTAGAGATGTTCAAATTGTTTTTTGGATAGAGGAATTTTCCCCACCCCTTTTCTAATGGTTGGATGTATGATACGGGGAAGTTGGTGGTACTGAATGTTCTCCCTGATGTAGACCTTCTTAGGTCAATGGCTGCATGATATGACCTTGTCACACAAGTGATTCAAGATAATGATGGAGAGGTTCTATTAAGCATCAACAGAGAGGAATTTTGACAAGTTTTTGATCTGAGTGAGCCTAGTACGTTCTTGGTTCCTATTAATCTTGAGGAAATGAAAGAGGAATATGTGAGGTTGAAATCACTTTTCAGAGTGAAGTTGCTCCCACCTCATTTGGCTAGGGTAGGAGGTTGAAAATTCCATATTAGCCCTAATGACAATGAACCTTTCTGATGCAGAGGGTCAGGGACTTTGAAAGAAACAAAAATATTTCAAGGATTAAAGCTTGCAATCTCAAGCTATCTCCAAGGCACCCTAATGGAGACAAGGCTTATTGATGCACTAATCGCTTGTATGCTCTCTTTATGGACCCAAACCCTTGGAACACCCTTAAGAGACTTAAGCAAACTTTTTTTGAATGATTTCAAAGCCCAACCCTCTGACTTAGACACAAAACCAATTTTTCACCTTAACTAGGCTACTAGCCCAACTAGGCCTCCTGCGGTGATTTTTTTGACTTTGCACTCAAACTTTCCAAAGGAACCTCCAAAATAAAGATTGAAACAAATATGGTTTTTGATGATACATAACATACTATATTCTTGATGGCATTTGTTTTGGAGAACACCAATCAAAAATCTGTTGTTTCCTCAAATTTAGGCCTAATTAGCCCTCTTTTTCAAAGCAACCCCTCTTTAAACTCAAACCCTAACCATAAAAATTTCAGCAGTCTCCTAAAATGACTCAAAACCAAGGAATCCAAGTTTTTAGACCTCTATGACACCTCTAACATGCTCCAGCACAAACCCCTCCTCAACTTGCCTAAAAAACTAGGAATTCTTGAAAACTAACCTTCCAATCACTTTCAGAACTTTCTCATTGACTCTACACCATTAGGAAAACATATTTAGTCGATCCAAACTCAAAAAAATTCCCCTCATTAAGGCAGATCTTCTGCTGCTACACCCTAGCCTCCATCTTCAAGCATTTTTCACAATGAAATCTTGGTGTACATCGTTTGATTCTTCTTTCCTGCACTTTATATTGTTAGTCCGGTATGGTACATGTTAAATAAGATCCATTTCACAAGATACAGTCATAAACTCCCATGAAATGGATCATTTATCCATGAAAAACCCTCAAACTAGTGTAAATTCTGTGTTCTTTTTTAGGACAATCAATATAAAATGCAAAGAAATTAATTATCACTACTTTCAGAGCCTTCAATTGTGTTAAAATATGTAAACACAAACTCCTAAATCATCCTACTGAACATAGATTCAATAGAGATCAAGTATTTAACAAAAAAACACCATAAAAGTGCCAAAAACTGTGTTTTTTCACTATTTCCATAAAACAATCCGTACAATGCTTGTTCCCAACGTCCAACCTCCATAAAAATGATTATTTTGGCTTTGTATATCCTTTCCCCAACTGATCCAACCGTTTGGGATTGATTAAGTTGCATAAAAGTGATTAAAACTCAAAAAACTACTTTCCCGCCCAATGTTGGAATTCAAAAATTTGAATTTCCAAACTTACATTTTATTAAAATCTATCACCTAAAAACTATTGGATCTTCAATATCCAAATTTATTTGACCTACCTAAAGCTTTAGATCACTAATAAAACCCCTAGAACATGATTTTCCCTTTATATTGCATTTTTAACCTAGATTCCTTATTAGAAACCTTAGAACTTTTAACATTCTCATTACATTTATTCATCCCAAATGCCATTATAGGCTCCAAAAGATCATAATTGATGTTTTGACTTGCTTGAAATTTCCTCCTAACCCTTGCACTCTCCTAGTTCTTGAAGTGCTCCTTGAAGGTCCTGGGTGCTCCTGCACCATTCTCCCCAGGAAAGAAAGAACTCTTGCCCCAAGAAGTGTCCCATGTGTTGCCACCAAAAGACATTTTGCTTTCATGTGTTTTCATCTTCCAATGAGCAGGTAGGTAGTCTCCCAAAGTCATTGTCTTCCTCCTTTGCCAATCTGCATTCTTGACAGAACCAAAATATGGATTAGTATGTCCTCTTTGCTGCTTGATAATAGTAGGTTCTTGTGCCCTGCTCCTGCCCTCATTCCACTGCCTCCTTTGTGAAAGAACTCCACCATTATCACTTTTAATCATAGGGAAATCAATGCCTCCAACCCTGATACTGTACAAATCCCACAAAGTCTGATTTGAAGGACTGTCCACCACATAACCCTGCTGCAACTTGTCCTGCAACTTGTCTTTTTTCAACTTACCAATGCCTTCCCCTGTTTCACCCTGCTTATTCACCTGCAAAATCTTCTCAAAACAAATCACAAAACTATCATTAGACTGCTCCAAAGGTAAAGGAACCAACTAATATCTAACATCTCCTTTGTGAACCAAATATGTGTTAAGAAATTCATCATGCAATGTCCTTCTAGCATACTGCCATGGCCTCCCCAAGATAATATGACCACAAGTCATTGGAATGACATCACAAAGCACTCTATGATGATGTGAACCAATTGAGAAATCAACAAAAGCTCTCTTACCAATCTCTACACGATGTCCTTGAGTTACCCAAGTGGCCTTATAGGGAGTAGGGTGATCAAAAGTTTCAATCCCTAACTTGGTTATCATATCAAGTGAAACTAAATTGCTATGTGACCCTGAATCTATGAGCAATTTGTAGATCTTACCATGACTGAGACAATTAGTCTTAAATATAGTTACCTTTGGTTCTTGATGAAGTATTTCTCCTTGCTTGATCATAAGAAACTCACCATCAGTCACAGGGTCTGCCATGAATGTTTTTGATTCCTCCTTCTTGTCTTCTTCTTCTTGTACCAAGTTAGCTCTTCTATCTCTGCCTTTATCAATTTGTTCCCATTTAGGACACTTGAAGGAAGGATGCCCTGGTTCATTGCAATTGAAACATCTACCAGTGAATGGTCCTCTACCTTGTCCAGATCTACCTCCTCCTCTAGGAGTGTATCCACCTCTTTGATTTGAAAATACCTCTTTGCCTTTGTCATTGCTGCTCTTGTCATTGCTGCCTTGTCCTTGTTCTCTATTACCTTTGCCCCTATTTGAACTACCTCCTCTTCCACCATTGCTTGATCTTTCTTGCTTCCTTTTCACCTTTTCTTTTGCTCTAATGGCCAACTGAAAACATTCTCCTAATGTCCTTGGCAATTGCAAAACAATCTCATCTTGTAGATTGTACCTCAAGCCATTGATATACCTGGCTATTTTCTCATCCTCTTCTTCATAACCTCCTCTAATACTAAGCTTGTGAAATTGCTCAGTATAGGACATCACATCCATGTCCTTTTGCCTTAAATTATGCCTCATCCTCTTCACATGAATTGTGTAATCAGATGGTAGGAATTGCTCCTTGACCAAACTCTTCATCCTAGCCCATGTAGAAACTTTTTCCAATACTCTAGCCATCCTATCATTCTAAAAACTAGTCCACCATGTCAATGTTGTACCTCTCAACTTGGTTTTGGAAAACTTAACCTTCCTCTCTTCATCCATCTCCTCAAACTCAAAATAGTTCTCTAAGGCATCAAGCCATCCTATCACCTCTTCACTATCCATCTTCCCTTGATAGATAGGCAAGTCTATGTGGCTCTTTCCTCCATGACCTTGTACTTCCTTCAACAATCTCAGTAACCTCCTTTCCTCAGGGTCCTTTGTCTCATCTGCTTGTTGTTCCTAATTTACCCTCACATGCTCTTCATCTTCATCATTGTCTTCTTGGTCTTCTTGGTCTTCTCTCCTCCTACTCCTCTCAAGGTTATTTATCCTTGCTTGCATGGTCTCTCTCTCCCTTCTCCATTTCCTTTCTTCTCTTTCTCTGGCCTGCTCTCTTGCTGCTTCTTGTTCCCTTCTTTCTCTTCTCTCCCTTTCCAAGATTTCCTTCAACTCTTCCAACTCTCTTGCCAATTGGTTTTTTGGTGCCATTGCTGATTCTCCAATCCCTAAAGGACCTACTCACTGCTTTAATACCACTCTGATGTAGAGGGTCAGGGACATTGAAAGAAACACAAAGATTTCAAGGATTAAAGGTTGCAATCTCAAGCTATCTCCCAGGGACCCTAATGGAGACAAGGCTTATTGATGCACTAATCGCTTGTATGCTCTCTTTATGGACCAAAACCCTTGGAACACCCTTAAGAGACTTAAGAAAACTTGTTTTAAATGATTTCAAATCCCAACCCTCTGACTTAGACACAAAACCAATTTTTCACCTTAACTAGGGTACTAGCCCAACTAGGCCTCTTGCAGTGATTTTTTTGACTTTGCACTGAAACTTTCCAAAGGAACCTCCAAAATAATGATTGAACCAGATGTGGTTTGTGATGATACATAACATAATAGATTCTTGATGGCACTTTTTTTGGAGCACACCAATCAAAAATCTGTTGTTTCCTCAAATTTAGGCCTAATTAGCCCTCTTTTTTCAAAGCAACCCCTCTTTAAACTCAACCCCTAACCATGAAACTTTTGGAAGTCTCCTAAAATGACTCAAAACCAAGGAATCCAAGTTTTTAGACGTCTATGACACCTCTAACATGCTCCAACACAAACCCCTCCTCAACTTGCCTCAAAAACTAGGGCTTCTTGAAAACTAACCTTCCAATCACTTCCAGAACTTTCTCATTGACTCTACACCACTAGGACAACATATTTAGTTGATCAAAACTCCAAAACATGCCCCTCATTAAGGCAGATCTTTTGCTGCTACACCCTAGCCTCCATCTTCAAGCATTTTTCACAATGAAATCTTGGTGTACATCGTTTGATTCTTCTTTCCTGCACTTTATATTGTTATTCCAGTATGTTACATGTTAAATATGATCCATTTCACAAGATACAGTCATAAAATCCCATGAAATGGATCATTTATCCATGAAAAACCCTCAAACTAGTGTAAATTATGTGTTCTTTTTTAGGACAGTCAATATAAAATGCAAAGAAATTAATTATCACTACTTTCAGAGCCTTAAATGGTGTTAAAATATTTAAACACAAAATCCTAAAGCATCCTACTGGACATAGATTCAATAGAGATCAAGTATTTAACAAAAAAACACTATAAAAGTGCTAAAAACTGTGTTTTTTCACTATTTCTAGAAAACAGTCCGTACAATGCTTGTTCCCAACGTCCAACCTCCGTACAAATGATTATTTTGGATTTTTATATCCTTTCCCCAACTGATACAACCGTTTTGGATTGATTAAGTTGCATAAAAGTGATTAAAACTCAAAAAACTACTTTCCCGCCCAATGTTGGAATTCAAAAATTTGAATTTCCAAACTTACATTTTATTAAAATCTATCACCTAAAAACTATTGGATCTTCAATATCCAAATTTATTTGACCTACCTAAAGCTTTAGATCACTAATCAAACCCCTAGAACATGATTTTCCCTTTATATTGCATTTTTAACCTAGATTCCTTATCAGGAACCTTAGAACTTTTAACATTCTCATTACATTTATTCATCCCAAATGCCATTATAGGCTCCAAAAGATCATAATTGATGTTTTGACTTGCTTGAAAGGTCCTCCTGACCCTTGCACTCTCCTAGTTCTTGAAGTGCTCCTTGAAGGTCTTGGGTGCTCCTGCACCACTTTCAGACTGAATTGCTTTGCAAATCATTTCTTGGCCACCTTTTACTCATTGTTCTAGATTTTGGGTTTTACCCCTAACACAATGATGCCTATTGCTTACATGTTTATGGGGTTGCAAATACAATGCCCCTAATTTCTCAGTGATTTATGATTTTTCTTCTTTGTTGGTCGAAAAGATACATGAAGGGCTGTTGAAGTTGCAGAAAAATGATACAAGCACTCCATTCTTCTAGTATTCCATGTCAATGTATATGTTTGTATATAAGAATGTTGAATTATTCTCTGAGAAGATGGAGTTAAGGCAGTGGGTTAATGGAGAAAGATTGCAAGTGTAGGTGTGGACTGCAAATTTATCATGTAACAGGGAGAACACTAGTTATGTGAATTTTGACAATTGTTTTGCTTCTAGATTGAGACCCAGGCTGATGGTAAATGTACCCAGGATTCCTGAGGAGTTGCATGATTTCCTCAGACCAAAGGGGAGGAAGCCAGAATTGAAGGTTTTCCATAACTGGGGTGATATTATTCCATACCCAGTCAACACTGTCTTGAGGGTGTATGGTTTTCAGAGGACCCCTCATATATTGCCATACAATGTGCCACCAGGAGTGGGATTTGTAGAAGTCATGTGGTAGATTGTTTGTATCCATGAGGACAACCTTACTGGAAAAGGTAAAGGAACATTTTTCCCAGATTACACTATGGTATCAGATTTTGTCTTTTTGAAGGGAGGCTAGGTGTACTATGGGAAGTTTTTTGAAGAATACCATTTGAGGTGTGGTCCCAAGCGACATCATGATACTGAGGGCTTCTTTGCTCTTCTCAGAAAAAGGATAAAAGGTGGTAAGTTTGTGCATGAGTTCAACTTCCTTGAAGACTTGATTAGAAATGAATTTGGCCTAAATATCCAAGAGTTGAACAAGGAGAAATGGGTAGCTTATGACAAGATATTGGCTATTGTGCACAAAATGGATCCAAAATATGATCCATTAATGATGGAGTTCAGTCCATATCATAAGAAAATTGATTTCTTGATGGGAAACTTCAAAGAAATCATGGGCACCTTTATGACCAAGAAGGTAAACTTGGAGTCGGACTTGAGCATATAGGAGCAGGATGCTAGGCTGATTGAAGTGAGGCCAGCTTACCAACTGATAGAGAGATGGCCTTTTTATAGAAGGAAGAGAAATGATAGTAGTGATGAGGAAGAAGAGGATAGAAAGGGAAAGCAAATAATGAAATTTCCTACACAAAAGGCCCAAAGCTCAAAATGCCTTGGGCAATTAAAATTATTTATTTGGAAGCATCACCTAAAAATAGTCCCTCACCACCACCATAAGAGCCAAGCCCTAAAAGGAAAAAAATTGAATAATCACAAGAGGATCTGGTGGATGAGATTGTTGTCACTAACCAGGACATGCAGATGGGTATGCCTTCCCCTCTTAGGCTGGTTGAATTGGTTCTCTTTGATCTGGATATGAAAGGAAAATATATGCAAGATGCAAGAATGGAAGCATGTAAGGAGTTTCTAGATGATAATGCATTTGTAAAAACTCCAGTCTTCTTGCAATTAGTGTGGAGAATGAAACTGGAAGAATATCAAGATAAGTGCAAAAGGAGAAGAGAATTGAGACCTAATAGGTTAGACCGGGAGAATGATGATGAAGTGAAAGTTGAACTAATGGAAGAGTTCAAGAACATCACTCCTAAGGAGAGGAGAAAATTGGTAAATCAAGCTGGTGTATTGATTTTTCCTTAGTGGGACATCGCAGATGTTGTAGCTTTCAATGCTATTCTGAAGTCCAAGCACCCCTTACAAGATTCTGAAGAAGAGGTCAAGGCAACATTGCAAGATTCTACCTTCAGTGAAGAGTACGAGACCTTAGAAATTTGTGCTTTGGCCCCTCAAGGAGAAAGCTAAATGTTACTCATATTAACCCAAATTTAAAAGGAGGGTTGATAATAAAGAGACCTTCAGAGACCTCAACCACAGAGGCTACTAATTTGACTGTAAATGTGGCCAAATTGGCCCAAAAGACTACTGAAAGAGAGGAGGCTGAAAAGAAAATCCTAATGGAGAAGTACAATGCCATAATTGGGGAATATAGCAAGATGTAGCAAAGGAATGTTGAGTTGCAGACTGAGGTGGACAGGTTAAAGAACAAGCAGATTGGGGAGATATCAAGTGCTCTAGGGATCAAAACATTGCCTTCCACATCAAGGTCACTGCCTCTTGCTTCTTCTATTGTGTCTACACTAGGGTCTCCCAGTCAAACTCCTTCCCTTAGCCCTACTTTAGAGCTAATTGATGAAGAAATGGAATGCTTTGTTGATCCTTCGAAGAAGTAGCTAATGCACAAAATTGCAAAGTTACAGGCATCCTTGAAGGCGAGTGAGGAGGGAATATTTTTAAAGCAGAGGGAGGTTGTAAATGTTGTATTAAGACATTTAAAAGAGAAATTTGATGACAAATTGTCATCTATGTATTCTTTATATTCTTTATTATTGAGTGCAATAAAGAATATTGATAGGGATCAAGAGGTAGTAGTACCATTAATTGAAAATTGAATCCCTAAGGAAAATGATCTAGATATAATGTATAAAGCATCAAGGTTTGATATACATAATAGGCCCCAATCATTAAGGCCTAGTCAGGTGTTAGCTAAGTCATTGCAAGGTTTTCAGACCTTACCAGATGACTTGAGTAGGAAGATCAGAGAGTTGGTAAAGAAATTTGATGATTGGAGTGACACATTGTTACCTAACATAATGTATGAGCAAGGAAATATCATGTCACTCCAACAATGGTAGGATCAGGCAAATGAAGTCATCAATTGTCAAATTAGATTAATTTGTGATTACTCAAATTATGATTTATTGGTGAGCTATATGGAAAAAATAATTAGCACCAGTTCATTCTTTGAATCTTTTGAAAAAGATTCAAAGAAGGTGGAAATTAAGTATACACCCTATAGTGTCAAGGTGAATGAGGTAATAAATTTTGATTGGCCAACTAATGAGGAATACCAGAAATGGGTAAATGTATATTTAACTAAGGAGGAGTAAAAAGGAGTAGTTTGTTAATAGTTGACAAATTAGCTATTGCAATTACAGTAGATTCCAGTTTTGTTTTTGGTGATAGTCTTGGTGCAGAATTCTTGAAGTTTCTATTGTTGCATTAATCATTCTCAGTGGGCACAATGAACAAGAGGATTCTCCAGGAAATTTTTGTTGTAACAAATTTTTGGAATGTCACAAATTGGTCCAATTGGTTGGTGACACGTGTACTTTCTGGCCCGATGCTTGTTTGCTCCTTCTTTTCTATAAGAAGGATTTCAAGGCTAGAAGTATAGGTTAGCAAGTGAGATATTTTTTGGTCGAGTCTAGTTAGAGTTGTAGAGAAAATTGTAAAGTTTGATGGTTTTAAGGAAAATGCAATTTAGGTTTTGAGTCATTCTCTAGTAAGTGTTGAATTCATGGGGGTCTGATGTTTTATGATAGTACTGACATATGAATTGAAATGATTAATTCAAACTCATATCTCTTCATATTGTACATGCATATCTGAATTTTGAATAAGATGATCAAGGGTTGTCTCATTCATCTCACTGTTGTGGTGTGTATGATTTATGTTTTGGCTTTAATTCAAGGAATTAATTAAAATGCTTGAATAGGATTGTAGGTGGATATGTTTTGTGTAAGGATTTGATAAGCAATATTAGGTTAGAATACATGTTGATGATATTGTAAAGCAATGTTATCAAAGATTTTATATGTTATGTGTTAAATCTATCATAAACCCTTAGATGTTTATGAATTTGACTCCCCCAATGTATATATGGCACTAATCTAAGTTGTACTAATTTGTATGGTTCAGTATTTGTTTTTCTTTACCTAGAGCTTGCTACAAATTGCAAATCAAATGACTATCTAATATTGTGAGATGTGTTGTGGTTATCTCATGCTCCAAATAGTTGATATTATTGATGAACAACCAATTCTATTCAGTATTATCCTATTATGTTGAGCTATTAAATGATATTATCTATTGTTGTTAATGTTGTTTATGATAATGGTGTAGAGGTTATAAACACATTAAGGGATCACCCTCCTAGGCCTTGCAGAGCCCAAAGTGTAGGAGTTCTTTAAAATCCTCATCAATTGGTCGAGGTCCTTCAAGCTTCCCTTGATTGGAATTGGCAATTCCATAGGTAGATTAGAAGACCAACCTGGTTCAAGTAAAAACAACCAACACAACATACCATAGGAAATTTCCAAGTACCATGACACATAATGTTAGATGATTGATGATGTTGGGTATGGAATCACGATTCCAACACATCAAATGATGTTGAAAATGGAGTTCCCTAGCTCCCGTTATGTTGGTTTGAAGAAAAGGTACTTAAGTAACTTGTAATAGAAAATAATCCTATTTTAATGCATAAGAATAAAAGTAATGAAAAGAGGTAAAGGAAATTAAATTGTCACATACTATTGCATTTTACCTTCTTGTAGCTTGAGAGTGATGAGTGAGACAAGAAGATGCTAAGTAGATGGGGTTACATGCCTTCACGACTGGATGAGCTTTGAGAGTAGGTGGCGCGTGGCAAGCTGTATCATGAGGTGAGTCGATTCTGTGACCTTTTCTTAGTGATTTTGTAATGATTTAATGATTTTTATGCATATATAGGTTAATGTAGGATCTTGGGAAAAAAATTTGCAAAGTGTCCCCATTTTTTGTGAAGTGTCTCGTTTCTTTGTGAAGTGTCCCAAAAGGGTTCTAAAGTGTCTAGGGCCTTTAGGAAAGCATGATAGATGGAATTTAGCACACTTGCATGATGAATGATGTAAAAATGAAGGATATTAGATGAATTTATAGAGCATATTGTTGTGATTTTGATAGGTACCTGTGTGGTCGCAATAGTGGCTAGGGAGGAGACAGTTAAGCTTTTTGAGAGACCTAGCTCTAGCATTGTCAGTAGAGGAGACATAGTATTTGTAGGTGGTAGGAATCTATTGGGAATATTTGATGCCTCCTATGAGATAGCATTATGCCATGTTCATGGCCCTATGTGAGTGTTGGAATGTCAATACATTACATTTCACCTCCCGACCAGGGAGATGACCATTACCTTGGAGGATGTACACCAGATACTTCGAGTTCCTATTCAAGGAGAATAGGTACAATTTTGAGGAGATTGGTCATTTTATGAGTGGAAGGACAACATGCAGTACTATCTAGATGGACCTGTTCATGATGAGCATGTTGTTAGCTCTCAAAAACACAGGCGGGATGCCTCAAGAGGCTGCCAATTTCTTGATACGCTTCAGGGTAACAGACAAGGTCGAAAGAATTCAACCTTCTACTCTTTAGGTGTTGCAAAACCTGGGTGGGTGTACCTCTCTGAATGGTGCAGACTTAACTTGTGATTATCTTCTTAAAGCAATTTGTTCACAATGGCAATGGGAGGTGAACAAATGAAATTCAACTTGAAAAATAGTAACAATATTCTGATCTAAATCCTAAAATGAATGCTTGACGAATAGAGGTAAAGAAAATTGAATAAGTTAAAATGGTGAAGTGCAGAGACTAGTGCCTTGTTGGGTATGCGGAGTCAAATGAGATCAAGATGAGCAACACTTCTCTGAGAAAATTCAAATTATCTAGCATATATTGTGCTTACTTGTATAAACATGCAAGAATGTGATTACTAAGCTCTACTTGAATAATCCAATTGAATCTCTCTGATTACTATGATTAACTAAAAGGATTTAGTCTTTACTTGAAAGAACCAATCAATCGATCACACAAGTACAACAAATGTGCACTGATAAATTGAATACAAACTTGTCATATCAATTTAAACAATCAAAAAGAATCCTTCTTGGAGAAAACTTAGCAATTCTCTTATTAAATTCAATAGATAATTGATACCAAACATGTGCAGCAACATCAATTGACATTCATAAATACCTCCATTTTAGAACATGCATCATAGCCTCTAATTTGACAAATTTATTGTTCTGTATCTGTACAATTTTCCTACTATATCAAAAAAATGATAACTCCTCCTTTTTACCATTACAAAATGTCTATTTATACACTAGCATGAGAAAATAAATCATATTGAAATAACATGTCAGCCCTCCATAGAATTCGGGCTCCAATCAAGTCGGCCTGCAACGGTCATCCAAGCAGATACATGTCAGCCACATTGTTTGGAAATTTGTTATTCATCAGTGACTAGTCAGCAAGACAAGATGGTAGCTATGCTGAAGGAAATTCACTCATTTATCGCTATTTGTCTGTGTTCACTACGCTTGCACTTGTCGTGACCCATCGGAGTTGGGGAGATGTCCTATAGATCAATTTACATTTCCCCGAGAGAGCTTTTACCTTTCGTATGTCGCTATGACCATAAGATATTAGGGAAACGTCACACAGAGTATGTTATGTTTCACTGATCATTCGCCTCGAGTCACCGAGACAAGGCAATTCTTACACCGAAAACCATCCCCCGCCCACTTTCGCCAAGACAATACAATATTAGGGAGAGGTTATATAGAGTGCATCTTGTTTTACCGAAAGTCACCCTGAGATAACTTTTGATCACTAAGAGAAAACAAAACCTACATTGAAAGCCACATAAAAAATCGACATGTAAGGTCGGTGAGACGGAAGGTCACTCACAAAGACCTTACAACGAAAGAAAATTCTCCCACCGAGCCATTTGGAAAAATCTGTTTGTGCTTCATCGGTGAAACAAACTCACTTCGCTGTGACATCTCATTGAAGGCACACAACTCTTGACAATATGATGTATCCTGCTCCTCTGGTTGGTGAGACATGATGAGTTTGGTGAGAGCTTCCACCGAGGATCAAACTTACGCCGATGACTTTCAATGCACAGTCGGGGAGACAAACGATATTCGGTAGGACACCACCCCAATAGCCACAACATACACCGATAGAAGTCTCCACATGCCAGTCGCCAAGACAAAAGATAATCACCAAGACATAATGCCGATACAACTTAGTCTAGCCGAAGATAAACCATAATGCACCTGTCGGCAAGACCCAAAAAGCTCGCTATGACCATATGTCGACACCACAACTCCTACCGAGATGTGCATCATCCACTGTCATCAAGACCGTGGAAAAGTCCTGCCGAACGGTGCCTGTAAGCGAAATCCAATCGCCATGACAAATAATAAGTCTTGCCGATAGGCAACACAGACTTATGTTAGCAAAAATGCACAATGGGTCAGGGAGACAAAAGTATTCTCACGCCGATATGAACCAGAATGTAAAATATGCATGACTTAATGGATACAATGGGGCAATATGGAAAAATATGAGTGAAATATGCACTCGATATGACCCATATCAGAAAATTATGAGTGCAAACATATGTAAAAACATCATATTTTTATAGTCCCAACAGTGGCTCTGTCTGGGGATGAATGATAGTGAGATCATTGCAAGGATCTAGAATCTTTGGGTGAGCAGACCAGACACAAAAATGATGAGCTAGTGAGCAGAATGGAAATGGAAATGAAGCATGAAGGAATGAATGCAAATGAATGCAAAATGGAGATGAATGGAAAATGAGAGTGAAATGGAGATGGACAAAATCCTAGACTACTGTGCATGGAAAATAATTTTAAAGAGGATAAGCAAGAGTTTTCCATGCACTGGCAACCCTTAATCCTCTGTGTTACTTAAGAGAAGAAAAGCTTCAAGAATTTTCCATGAACAAGAAATTCTTGATCTTCACCATCCATATTCTATAGATAGTATTAGTCCTCACCCTTTTTTCCAACAACAACAAAAGGTACCAGCCATAAGGCTTCAAATTTACCATGCTTGCCTTTCTCTTGACATCTTGCATTCCACATCAGTACCAAGTCATTCTCTTTAAATTTTCTATCATTTGCCTTCTTGTCAAATAGATACTTCATCTATGTCTGTAACTTCATGTTTTGACTTTGGGCCTCTTTCCTTACCTCATCAAGTTCACCCAATTGCTCCATTATGTCCTCCATAGGCTCAGGAACTTCCAAATCTTCCTGTAAGGAAAACTTGTAGACTGGAAACAAATCTGCAAAGGCATCCTGGCTTGTGCTCCATACACCAATTCAAATGGGGATTTTTCAATTGCTTTCTTCACAGTGATCCTATCAGCCCACACAACCAGTTTTAACTTTGAATCCCAAGCCTTCTTGTTTTGTCCTAGCATCCTCTTTATAATCTTCAAGAGACTCTTATTGTTGGACTCTGCTTGACCATTGGCTTGTGGATGATAAGGGGCTGCATAAGAAATAGTAATGCCATACTTACCACAAAAGATTTTGAATTCATCTGATCTGAAGCACATCCCATTGTTTATGATTATCCTCAATGGTGTACCAAATCTAGTGATAATGTTGTCCATTAGGAAATTACTCACTACCTTACTTGTAGCTTGCTTAGTCAGGATTGCCTCTACCCACTTAGTAAAATAATCAGTGGCAGCCAGTATCCACTTATGTACTCCACTTGACTTCTCCTCTATCTCTCTAATGAAATCGATTCAACATTGATAAAAAGGGGCATCATTGCAAGGGTCGAAGTGGCAAAGCACCCTGATACTTCAATTTTCCAGAAAACTTTTGACAAGCCTCACATCTTCCTACATGTGTAAAGGAATCACTAAAAACCTTTGGCCAATAATAACCTGCCTTGAGAATTTTGTGTGTAGTTGTCTTTGTTGAATAATGTGCTCCACAAACTCCTTCATGCATTTCACTTAAAACATGCTTGGCTTGTGACTCATCCAGACATAATAACAATATGCCATCTCTGTTTTTCCAAAACAGATCTCCATCCATGAAGACATACTTTGATGATTGCAACTTCAAAGTTCTCTTTTGGTTGTCACTCAATCCATCTGGATACTTCATATATTTAAGATAATGCATGACATCAGTATACCAAGGAGTGTGTTCAATGCTTGCAATTGCAGCCCCTTCTTCAACATTGCAGATCTGATTTGCCTCAATATTAGTTTCAGTCATTAGCCTAGCCAAGCCTTGGCCTCTTACTAGCTTAGTGATCTATATCTCCATGTCAAACTCTTGAATCTTGTTGATCCATCTGCATCTCTTTCCTGTTACTTTAGATTATGTCAAGATATCTTTAACGGCAGTGAGGGACATAAGCAATCACCTTCGCTCCAACAAGATATGGTCTGAATGCTTTTATGGCCTTTACCAATGCAAAAACCTATTTTTCCATTATGTCATACTTCAATTAAGACCCCTACTGATGAGGGCGCTGCCTGAGACACATAAAATAACCCACAAACAAGAGAATAATTTTATTATTTAGAAAATGGAGCTTCTTACATGCAGAGGATCTCAAATCCCCAAGTTCTACAACACATGCAAGCTACAGAAAGCTACAGTATAACCCTTTCACAATATGCGAGCGTGTCCCCAAAAAGTTACCCAAAAATTAGAAATCCGCCCATAAATAGAGATCCTCATTAGTTTGGAGCCAAAACAACATTCAAATTTGAGTTTAGGTGGTTTGGCACCAAAATTTAACATGAAGTTCAAATTTTAAAAGAGCATTTGCAATTGTATCTTCTAGAAAGTGTGCCAACTTCCGGGGCCATAACTTTTGATCCAGGACTCCGATTCGCAAACCGTTTGAACCGTTGGAAAGGTCTCAAAGTCAAGAACGTGCTTGAAATCTGCTATGCCAATTTTGGCAAGTTTTGGGGCCATTCTAGAAGATCTAAGTACTTCAAATCCACTCGGAAGATTTTTAGGTGCAAATGGGAAACTAAAACTGCAATATCTTTCAACCAAGGGAATAGAAAATAAAAACCATAAATTGGGAATTTCATTATGATGAAAAGGGTATCCAAAAATGTAAAAACATCTAAAAATTGAGAAACTTGAAATTTAACTATTTTGGGTGATGCAAGATTGCCCTTACACCACTAGATGCTCATGCATCGAGACACTTGGGGAGTAATTTGAGAAGTGACTGCAATCACGTCTGAGATAGTGGAGAAAACCAAATGTTCAACCTCACAACCCAGGTAGCAGGATGAATCTTCCAGCAATTTATTTTCCTTTCCATTTTACGGATATTCTTCATCTTGCCAGGTTCACAGTACTCCTTCCACGACTATCTGGGATTTCTTCAATCTCCTTTTACGGAAGTAGGTGCTGGAATCCCACCTTGTTCCATCGTTTGGTACTTCCTGCGCACCTTCATGATACTCTGTCAAATATAAAACGTTGAACACAGGGGAAATGTTGAATCCATCTGGCAACTCTACCTCATATGCATTCACTGAATCATGCCTCTTCAAAATTTTACAAGGACCAAACTTCTTCATCTTCAATTTGTTATATGTTCCCACTAGAAACCTTTATTTCCTCAAGTGGACCATCACTTCATCACCAATCTAAAACTCCTTATACCTCCTCTTCTGATCTGCCTTAGCCTTATACTGCATATTCATCTTGTTAATATGTTCTCTCACCTTCTCATGTATATCCTTGATGTGTTCTGCAAAATCTTCAGCTTCAACACTTATTTTCTTCTCTTGGTCCATCTTCCTCAATTTTGGAGCTGTTAAGGGCTACCTCCATACACAATCTAGAATGGTGATCTACGATTAATACTGTTGACATAATTGTTGTAAGAAAATTCTTCACAGGGGTAAGATCAAGTCCATCCTTAGGTTTATCTCCTACCAAACATCGATGGAGTTACCCGGACTTACATTAACAACCTCTGCAATACGCCCATCTATTTGTGGATGGTGTGCAGAACTGAACTTCAACTCTGTCTTCGGCTTCTTCCACAAGGTCCTCCAAAAGTACCCCACAAATTTGGTGTCACGATCTAAAACAATACTCTTTGGCAGACCATGTAGCCTCACCACCTCCTTGAAGAACAAGTCAGCAATGTGGACTTCATCATGGGTCTTGACATAGAATGAAATGTGCCATCTTTGAAAACACATCAACCACCACCAAAAATTTGAATCATTCCCTCATTGTCTTTGGCAAAATCAGAACAAAGTCCATACTTATATCCTCCATGACCTCTACAGTGCAGTGGGGATGATAGAGAAGCTGTAATACGGCTCACTCCTTTAGCCATCGACATACTGGCTTTGTACAAACTTCTTCACATCTGTGACAACTAAGGCCAATAATAATGCTCACTAATAATGGCAATGGTCTTATCGACCAAAATGTAAGTGTCATTCCTCCTTTATGCTTCTCCTTTATCAGTTTCTCCCTCATGGAACTCCTCGAGAGATACACAATTGGCTTCCTTAAATAACATGTATCACGGATTATGAAATCCGGCCACCTTATCTTGTCAACGTAATAGGTTAGATTTGCAGAAGCTTTCAAGCCTGCGCAAATTAGGATCATGCATGCGGTGTCTTGAGTTCATTGAACCCAACCATGATCTACATCTTTGTCATCAATGTATGCCTCCTACTTAAGGCATCTACAACCCTATTTGACTTCCCGCTCTATGTTTCAAAACAAGGTATAACTCTACAAAAACTCTACCCATTTCATATGCCCTGCGATTTAATTTTCCCTAACTATTTAGGTCTTTGCCGGGCACGATGATCGATATATAAACAAATTCGCTGGCAACAAACCAATATCTCCATTTCTTTAATGCTTGAATATTGCATGAAACTCTTGATCATATCTGAGAATACTTTAAGCTTGGAATCATTTAACTTTTCACTAAAATAATAGGCAATGGGCTTACCTTATTGGCTCAACACTGCTCCAATGGCACAACCGCTAGCATCACAATCCACCTGAAACACCTTGTTGAAATCTGGGAGAGCTAGAATAGGTTGCTCTGTCACCTTTTGCTTCAACAATTCAAAACTTTTTGCTACTCCAGTGCTCCGCGGGTCTTTTTCTATCCTCTCATTGTTTTGGTCGAGGGGTCCACAAATACTCTTGAAGTTTCTAATGAACTTTCTATAAAAATATCAAACCATGGAAAGATCTCACCTGGAATTAGCGGTTCTTGGGAGTAGGCCATTCTAGAATAGCCTTCACCTTCTCACGGGTCCATCTTGAGACCTTTTCTTTGAGACAACAAACCCCCAAATTACTAACTCCTCTTCACAAAACTACACTTCTTCAGATTAATCAATAGTTTCTCTTCTCTTAACTTCTCAAAGACTCTCTGAATATGCATCAGATGCTCATCCAGCGTCTTACTAAAAATAAAAATATCATCTAAATACACAATAACAAAACTTCCCAGAAATTCTTTTAGTACCTCGTTCATGAGCCTCATGAATGTGCTCGGTGCATTGATTAGCCCAAAAGGCATGACTAACCACTCATATAGGCCCTCTTTGGTCTTGAAGGCAGTCTTCCATTCATATCCCTCTCGAATCCGGATCTAGTAATATCCACTCTTCAAATCAATCTTTGTGAAGTACTGAGCTCCATTCAAACAGTCCATCAGGTCATCCATCATGGCGGAAATCACGTACTTGATTGTTATCTTGTTTATGGGCGGGAATGCTGTACACATCCTCCACTCCCCATCCTTCTTTGGTGCTGAATGCGTAGATGCGCACATGGACTCAAACTCTCCTATATCAAACCCTTTACCAACAGCTCTTGAACATGCGATTTCAACTCCTCATTTCTCTTTGGAGTAAATTCATGGCTACCTTATTTGGCAAAGCGGCTCCGAGAATCAGAATCAATCGATGGTGATCTTCCTTATTGGTGGTAAACCCTGGTACATTATCGAAACAATATCGCGAAACTCATCCAACATCCCAAAACTGTACGGAACCTTCTCATATCCTCATACTCACTCTAGGAATCAATGCATAACACACGTACGCCATGCTTCCTTACCTTCTAAAATTTTCTTCCATCTACATAACAAATTCTAGCACTCGGCCTTACCTTTGCTTTGGTCTCCTTAGGGGGTTCAACTTGTGATGAACCCCATCCTTTGTCAAGGAATAAGTGTTTGCATGTGCATCATGTAGCAAAGCTCACCTATCGGTACGCCATGGCCTCCCCAACAACATGTGACATGCATCCATGGGGATGATATCACAGTACCTCATCATGGTAGCTCACCGATCTTGAACTTTACTAGGCCGCTGCTCATTGACCAAAACTTTGTGGTCATGCGCAGCCAAGAAATCTGATACAGATGTGGATACCTTTCCCTCTTCAACTTTAGTTTTGCAACCATCTCTTTTGACACCAAATTATCAGTGCTCCCACTATCAATAATGACATCACAGCATTTTCCTTCACACTTACACCTTGTGCGAAATAGATTCTTCCCTGCATTGCGGTTCCTTTTCTTGGTCACTAGGGCTCTCCTAATCACTGGAACCTCCTTTAGCATCATCACGAATGTTCAGAGTGGAACCTCCTCATGCATGCACAGCCTTATGACCCAATACGGCCTTTTGTGCCTTCAGCGGGTGTTGTGGACATTCATAGGCTCGATGCCCTTCTTCACCACACTAGAAACACGTTCCTCGAAACCACCTCTTCGGATCCTTGTCCATATCTCCCTCATCCTCTACCTCTTTGATCACCACTATTTTGATCATGAGGGCAGTAGAAGTTGTCATTCCTTTGGCTTCGGCTGGTACCCACATCTTCACTTTTCTTTTCATCATCATTTCGGCTTCTTGAAGGTCTACCATTGCCCCTTCCACTTTGACCTCCTCGTCCATTTTGCTTGCCATCAAATCTTTTGTTCAACTTCTCTTCCACCTTTAGAGTAAACTGATACACATCCTTAATGGTGGTCATTCTAACTAAGCTTAACTCCTTCTGAATGCTTGGTCGTAACCCATTAAGATATCGAGCTACCTTCTCCTTATTGGCCTCTATGTGACCCATTCTGATGATTATCTTGTGAAAATATTCAATGTATTCTTTCACAGATCTGCTTCCTTGCTTCAACCCTTGCAATTTCTTCAACACATCTAATTCATAGTCCATTGGTATGAACTGCTTATTTAGTTTATCTACCATGCGATCCCATCTGGTGATCTTGACTTTTCCTCTTTGATTTCTTTCCAACTGGACCTCTTTCCACCAAATACTGGCATGGACCTTCAGCTTCATTTTCACAAACTTAACCCGATCTGGGTCCTCTATTTCCTCATACTCAAAATATTCTTCTAGCTCATTGATCCAGTCGATCAACTCTTCCGAGTTCAGAGTTCCGAATAACTGGGGACTTCTGCTCTGGGTTTTTTCTCGATCTTTGAAATGGCCCTTATTAGCCGCATTTGGTCTTGATCAATTGCTTCTTCTTCCTCTTCTACATCTGAACCTTCTTCCTCTCCTTCATCCTCACTTTCCTCCCTCGAGTTTAACCCTCTTCTCAACTACTCTTGTAATGCATCAATCTGTCTCTGGAGGGCTGCCATTGCATCTCTTTCACTGGCATTTCTGCAACCTCGACCACCTCTCACACCACCACACCTACTAGGCATCACTCTTGGAGGCATCTTTCTTGACCTCGACGCACAACCACGGTCCTGGTGCAAACTGCCTCATGATCGATGATCTGTCCATATGCTCAAGAAAACCCACTCTGATACCACTTGATGAGGGTGCTGCCGAGACACAGAAAATAACCCACAAATAAGAGAATAATTTTATTATTCAAAAAATGGAGCTTCTTACATGTAGAGGATCTCAAATCCTCAAGTTCTACAACACATGCAAGCTGAAAGCTACGAATAACCCTTTCACAATATCGTGTCCCCAAAAGTTACCCAAAATTAGAAACCAGCCATAAATAGAGATCCTCATTAGTTTGGAGCCAAAACAACATTCAAATTTGAGTTTAGGTGGTTTGGCACGAAAATTTAAACATGAAGTTCAAATTTTAAAGAGCATTTGCAATTGTATCTTCTAGAAAGTGTGCCAACTTCCCAGGGCCATAACTTTTGATCCGGGGCTCCGATTCACGAACTGTTTGAACCATTGGAAAGGTCTCAAAGTCAAGAATGCACTCAAAATTTGCGACGCCAATTTTGGCAAGTTTTAGGGCCATTCCAGAAGCTCTAAGTGCCTCAAATCCAACTTAGAATATTTTCAGGTGCAAATCTAGGAAACTAAAACTGTAATATCTTTCAACCCAGGAATAGAAAATAAAAACCATAAATTAGGAATTTCATTATGACGAAAAGGGTATCCAAAAATGTAAAAACATCTAAAAACTAAGAAACTTGAAATTTAACTATTTTTGGGTGATGCAAGATTGCCCTTACACCACTAGATGCTCCTGCATCACCTGCAATGATTTACTAAAGAAAGACATAGGCTGTTCATGACCATCATTATTCTTTTGTAGCATAACAACAACAACAGTATGCATTGAAGCAAATGAAAAAATTTGAAAAGGCTTTGCAAAATTTGGAGACTTAAGTATAGGGGCCTTCTTGATAGCCCTTTTGATAGATATAAAAGCATCTAAAGCTTTTGTAGTCCAATCCATTTTTTGTCCTTTCTTCAACATTTTCGATGTGGGCTTAATGATCTCAGCAAAATTAGAGACAAATCTTCTAACAAAATTAATTTGTCCAAAGAATGACTATATAGCCTTGACAGTTTTGGGAATGGAAATCTTATCAATAGCTTCAACTCTCTCAGGATCTATTCTAATTCCCTCTTTTCAAACAATATGCCCCAAGAGTTTACCTTTTGTGACTGCAAAATGACACTTCTTTGGATCTAAACTAATACCATATTCAAGAGCTTTAATAAATACCTTTTCAAGATGTTGCATATGATCTTCAGCCCTCTTCGAATAAGCAGTTAGATCATCCTTTTACACTACCATGATAACATTGATCAAATCTGCAAATGCCACATCCATGACTCTTTGGAAAGTCGCTCCAGCATTTGTAAGACCAAATGGCATTCTTATGTATACATATGTTCCCCAAGAAGTTGTGAATGTTGTCTTGTATTGCTCAAACTCCTTGACTTTAACCTAGTTGTATCCAGAGAACCCATCCATCATGGACAACAGTTCACACCTTGTCACCTTATGCAATATAGCCTCCATATTGGGTAGAGGATAATTATCTTTGAGAGATTCCATGTTCAGATTTCTAAAGTCCACACATAATCTGATATCACCATTCTTCTTTCTCACAGGAACCAAATTTGAAACCCATGTTGAGTGCTTGATTGGTTTGATAATTCCTCCATCTTTGAGCTTTGTCAATTCTTCTTGCATTTTAGGCTCCAGTGTTGGATTTGTAAGCCTTTGCTTCTATCTAAAAGGCTTGGCATCTAGCTTCAATGGTATTTCATGCTAAATAAATCTTCCCTGTATACTTTCAGATCTTCATAAGACCATGCAAAAATATGTTTATACTTTCTCAGTAACTCTATTAGCATTCTTCTGATTGTAGGGCTTATCTTCTTGCCTATGTACACCTTTCTTGGTGTTGTTTCAGTCCCTAGGTTAATCTCTTCAACATCTTCCTTTCTAACTAGTGTTTGCTTCATAAGGGACTGATCACTTCCGTCATACACCCTTTCTAGTGCCACTAAGCCTTTAGGAAGCCTATTTGTTTTGAGCTGCAATATTTCTTTTCCAAACATTGTTTGTTTCCCATCAAATTCTTCAACAAAAGCATTGAAATCAATTTCCTGGGCTTCATATTGATCTATACAATGAAGAAAATTTAGTAGGTCAGTATCATCATTGAAGACCTGCCAACTATAAATATTGTCAGGAATAGCAGGCCTTGCTTTGAACTCGATCTGTGATACCCCGGCCAGTGTAATATCATCTCTTTTGAGCTCCACATTTGCTAAAAAGTCAGCCATTATGTTCTTTGACCTATCAATCCACTCAATTGAAAACGAATCAAACAATTCAATTGTATCCCATACAACATTCCTATATTGTTTTAATTTTTTGTGCTTTGCCGCATATTTTGATTTGATTTGTAAAACAACCAACTCAAAATCACCCAAAACAACCAACAACTTGATTTTATGTTTCACAGCTATGTTCAAGCCTGTCAATAAAGCTTCATATTCTGCCACATTGTTTGTACATTCGAATGCTAACAGAAATAAATATTTAAAAGTAATACCTTCAGGTGAAACAAATACAATCCCAGCTCCATTACCCTCTTGACTACAGGCTCCATCAAAATACATCTTCCATACACCCTTGCAATTCTGTGCAGTGTGTTTTTCAATTGGATCACTATTACTTAATTCAGGTTGAGCTAGTTCTATTTTAAAACTCCCCAAATCAACATCACAAAAATAATTAATTTGATCATGAGGCACATAATCAACAAGTTGGTTCATTCTTGGCTCTCTATATAACTTGACTTCTTGACCATTTACTAGGATTGTAGCATAAGACAAATCAAACTGAACATTTCCACCAACAGCTATTGTCCACTGCCTTGACAAAAGCACCCCAAATTGAGGAGTATCAATGACTGTTATATCTATATTATATGTTACCTGTGGATACGTAGCCAATTTGACTTCAACATCTTTCATGATACTAACCACAGGAACAGGTCTGTTATCCATTGCATAACACTTGCCTCCAATGATATCAACCCCCATGCCAAGCTGCTTCATAACACCTACTGGCATAATGTTTATAGTAGCACCAAAGTCTATCATGTAGTTCCTTAACAATTTGTTATTAATAAGCAATGTATTGAAAAAAGGATCAACTTGAGGGGGAGTTGATAATATATCACTCAGGCAAACCTCAGAATTATTTATTTTCTCCTACCTATTGACTGCTTTAATAGCTACTTTCCTTTTAGAATTCATATATTTTTCATTTCCACTTGTTATCAATTGAACAACACTATCTTTGTATTCTTTTATTTTCATCATCTCAAGTAGTGGAACATATATTTCTACCTGGGATAATGCCTGAGTGAAGTCAAAAGAGGAGCTCTTTATCTTAACAGTCTTCTTCAACTCTGGCACATCTCCTTTGTTTTCTTCTTTTTCTTTTTTATTAAGTTGGCCAGGCATCTATACATCTTTATTTAATTCCTTCACTTCCTCCTTTTGGACTGGCTTCTGTTCAATTTTATCATGCTGCTTGTTTTCTGGCTTCTTTACAGTTTCCTGTGTTGCCTTATGATCTTTTATAAAAATTCCCCCAGGAACTCCATCTAGCTCATTTACTTTTCTGTTTCTCAACTAGTATTGACTTTTGGCTTTCTCAACTACAGCAACAGTTATTCTTTCTATTTCATCTTCAGTGAGTCTCCTTACGTTACACTGAGCAGGTGCCTCAGCAGGATGTGGCTTTGTGTAATCTTCATCAGAATCATAAAAGATCTGCTGTTCAACCATATGGACATTATACTTCTGATTGGAAACATCATATTCATAGCCTTCATCCTCTAAAGATAAATTTCTTTCCTCAACATGGTGAAAAACATTTGAAGTCAAATACACCGTGTGATCTTCTCCATCCATCAGAATTCCTTCTTCTTGCATCCTTTGAGCTACAACACAATAGTCTAGAGAATGTGGTTGATTACAAACTTCACAAAAGTAATTATTACTCACCATGTATGTTCCTTTCTTGCTCAATGGATCAGGAGTTTCTTTATTTTTGGGCCTAGCTGATATAGGTTTCCCATCTTTCCAGTCTGTATTCTAAGGCATATCATGCAGTCTCAGCCTTTCATTCCTGTTCTCATTTTTGTATGTATTTTCTTGTCTATATTGATAATTATTGCTTTGCTGAGGAGGCCTCGGGTTGTCTCTTTTATTAGTTATACCAACAGCCTTCCTGTTGTTCTCAATTGTCAATGCAATTCTCTGTGCTTCAACCAAATCTCTTGGAAATCTATTTCTTAGTTCATACCCTATTTTAGGATCAAATGCATTTAAATAGACACTTAATGCAACAAAATCTGGCAGTCTTGATCCAAGTGGTACCTTAGTCTGCAATTTGTTGAATTTTCAATTGAAATCATAAATTGAATCATTCTGATTTTTTTGAATTCTCATTAATTCATGATGAGCTACATCTGGTGCATTTTGATTCCCATATTGTTCTAAAAATTGATCTTGGAATACTTGAAGAGAATTGATTGAGAATGCAAGCAAGCTGTTAAACCAATGCCTAGCATCCTCAATAAGTGATATCATAAATAGCTTCATATGTAAATCTTCATATGGCACATCTATATCTTGGATGAATACATTGAAACTCTTTAAATGCTCATCAGCAGTAATTGCATTAATCCCTGTAAACTTAGGAACCAGACTTCTCTAGCTGCCATCCATAGGGTAAGGATACAATTGAAACCCTACTAAATCAAATTGTCTAATTATGGTTGTATGCTGGTGAGGGGGAGGAATAGGTGGGTATTGATGCTGATGCATGGGATTATTGTACTGTGCATTATGCTATGGGATATAATGCTGACCAAGAGGTGGATACATACCTGTATGTTGTGTGGGAATGTGAGGTGGATGATTTGGCTACTTGTAATAATTCCTTATCTGATTATGAGGAGCATTTTGTTGATTGGAGGGCCCTACATAATGATCACCTTACTTATGAGGTGGGACATACTTTGGGCCACTAGCCGTCTGATCAGTAATTTGGGCTTTCTGTAATTTAGCTTCTAATTCCTTTATCTTCTTCTCTTTTAGTTCCAATTGTTCTTTTATTTCATTAGGAATTGAGAGCTCATGATCAATAAACACATTTTGGTTACCTGCCATCTTCTGGTCTTCTTCATTCTGAATTTGAATTCATTCAGCCTCAAGTGTAGCTTCAAACTCAGCATGTTTCTGAGGATCAACAGAAGGGAAGCAATTTCTTCGATCTTCAGGGGTACAAAGTTCTAAACTTGAATCATATCTCCATGTATCAAAGCAATTATATGTTTCACCCTGTACTCTTGACGCTTTTCCTTTGTCTATTATGCACATGTCCTCATTTATTCCTTTTCCCTTATCAACTCTGTCATCTTTATGTGTCCACTTACTGCTACTAGAAGGAGCTCCAGTATGACCTCCCCTATACTGAGATCTTCTTCCATTCATGATGAACATCTGCAAAATTTCTGTCAAAGTCACCACTCACTTTTATCAAAAATGAGAAAAAAGTTTAATACTTTTTATTCCCAGCGGAGTCTGTGCAAGATTTCTAACTCTATGATTAAGGCCTTGATTCTGATTGTTCCCAAGCGGAGTCACCAATTTTTTATCTCTCAAAAATGCAGGCGGGATGCCTCAAGAGGCTGCCAATCTCTTGATACACTTCAACATAACAGACAAGGTCAAAAGAATTCAACCTTCTACTCTTTAGGTGCTGCAAAACCTGGGTGGGTGTACCTCTCTGAATGGTGTAGACTTAACTTGTGATTATCTTCTTAAAGCAATTTGTTCACAATGGAAATGGGAGGTGAACAAATGAAATTCAACTTGAAAAATAGTAACAATATTCTGATCTGAATCCTAAAATGAATGCTTGATGAATATATGTAAAGAAAATTGAATAAGTTCAAATGGTGAAGTGCAGAGACTAGTGCCTTGTTGGGTATGCGGAGTCAAATGAAATCAAGATGAGCAACACTTCTCTGAGAAAATTCAAATTATCTGGCATATATTGTGCTTACAACTTATATAAACATGCAAGAATGTGATTACTAAGCTCTACTTGAATAATCCAATTGAATCTCTTTGATTACTATGATTAACTAAAAGGATTTAGTCTTTACTTGAAAGAACCAATCAATCGATCACACAAGTACAACAAATGTGCACTGATAAATTGAATACAAACTTGTCATATCAATTTAAACAATCAGAAATAATCCATCTTGGAGACAACTTAGCAATTCTCTTATTAAATTCAACAGATAATTGATACCAAACATGTGCAGCAACATCAATTGACATTCATAAATACCTCCATTTTAGAACATGCATCATAGCCTCTGATTTGACAAATTTATTGTTCTGTATCCATACAATTTGCCTACTATATCAAAAAATGATAACTCCTCCTTTTACCATTACAAAATTCCTATTTATACACCAGCATGAGAAAATAAATCATACTGAAATAACATGTCGGCCATCCATAGAATTTGGGCTCCAATCAAGTTGGCCTGCAAAGGTCATCCAAGCAGATACATGTCAGCCATAGTGTTTGGAAATCTATTATTCATCAGTGAACAGTCGGCGAGACAAGATGGTAGCTATGCCGAAGGAAATTCACTCATTTATCGCTATCTGTGTGTTCACTACACTCGCACTTGCCATGACCCATCGGAGTCGGGGAGATGTCCTGTAGATCAATTTACGTTTCCCCGAGAGAGATTTTACCTTTTGTATGTCGTTGTGACCATAGGATAACGGGGAAACATCACACAGAGTATGTTATGTTTCACCGAGAATTTTCATTCACCTCGGGTTGCCGAGACAAGGCAATTCTTACACTGAAAACCATCCCCCACCCACTTTCGCCAAGACAATACAATATCGGGGAGAGGTTATATAGAGTGTATCTTGTTTTATCGAAAGTCACCTCGAGATAACTTTTGATCGCCAAGAGAAAACAAAACCTACACTAAAATCCACATAAAAAATCCACATGTAAGGTCGGTGAGATCGAAGGTCACTCGCTAAGACCTTACAATGAAAGAAAATTCTCCCACCAAGCTATTTGGAAAAATCTGTTTGTGCTTCATCAGTGAAAGAAACTCACTTCATCGTGACATCTCATCAAAGGCACACAACTCTTGCCGATATGATGTATCCTACTCCTCCAGTCAGCGAGACATGATGAGTTCGGTGAGAGCTTCCACCGAGGACCAAACTTACGCTGATATGACTTTCAATGCATAGTCGAGGAGACAAATGATATTCAGTAGGACACCACCCTGATAGCCACAACATATGCCGATAGAAGTCTCCACATGTCAGTCGCCAAGAAAAAAGATAATCGCCAAGACGTAATGCCGATATGACTTAGTCTGGTCGAAGAGAAACCGTAATGCACCTATCAGCAAGATCCAAAAAGCTCGCTATGACCATATGTCGACGCCGCAACTCCTGCCAAGATGTGCATCATCCACTGTCGCTGAGACCACAGAAAAGTCTTGCCGAATGGTGCCTGTAAGAGAAATCTAATCGCCATGACAAATAATAAGTCTTGCCAATAGGCAACATAGACTTATGTTAGCAGAAATGCAAAATGGGTCGAGGAGACAAAAGTATTCTCATGACGATATGAACCAAAATGTAAAATATGCATGACTTAATGGATACAATGGGTCAATATGGAAAAATATGAGTGAAATATGCACTCGATATGACCCAAATCAGAAAATTATGAGTGAAAACATATGTAAAAACATCAGATTTTTATAGTCCCAACATGTGTGAGAGCGGAATCGAGCTACCAATGCTACTTCATTCGCGAACACCCATAGTTAGACAAATTATGATGCACGTGGTGGCAATGGTACTCAATCCAGATGGATGAGCGACACACCTTGATGGAGGGTTAGTTCACTTGATTCGCAAGATGGTAGAGCACAAGATGATCTAGGTTTGGGGACATTGTATTCTGGCACATTTGTATTATGATCTGGGTCGATTTGTTTTTTGGGAGATAGATAGTATGGTGCATTGCATGCACCAGGCCTGTCAGTTTCCCATGTGCTATAGCCATAGGGTATCCATCAGCCTTCGACTATCTGCTATGATTCTTATGGTAGTATGGAGACTTGCATTTTTGGAGAGTAATATTTGACTGGATGGAGGAGGACGAGATCCTTTGGAGACCTTATCTACTTACACTTTAGTGGCTAGATCCCACAGGATAGCTGAGGAGGCTATAGATGGACAGATTTTGGGTTGGTTGACATGACCATGTAGTACGTCTATTTTATTATGGTCGAGTCATGCAATACTTCAGGTAGGTGTAGACACCACCGGGGGCATGCCCCTTTATTAGGAGATCAATGCAGAGTTCCTGGAGCCCGAGTGATACCATATGAATCACTATAGACAATGTAGTCTAGAGTGACACTGATCATTCAAATCACTATCAACCACCAGTCTCTGATGCTAATGACGTCAGTAGCATAGATGAGCATGAGGAGTGGTGGTCAGTGACATGACTAGCTCTTATATTTTTGATGGGTGTCCCCATAGGTGATGTAGGACCATCCCAGATGAGGGGGATGAGGTAGAGGACATGGCCGAGGATGTACGATTTAGGGCTGCAAATATATTCACTAATATTATAAATGATGAGTATGATTTATATGTCAATCCTAACTATGAGGGCTAGGAAAGGGGAGATTAGGAGGAGGAGGAGGAGGAGCCACCCCTAAGTGAGGGTGATGAGGTAGAAGCTGAGGATCAACACGAGTGGGGAGAGTCCTCACACACTCGTGTGACCATATCATGTGTAGTAGCCACAATAAACATCAGTACCCATGGTCACAAAGAGGCTAGCACATCCTCTATTCCCCCTAGAGAGGATGAGGTTGATATCCCTGTGGGAGATATAGGTGATGATATTTTATTTTATGTATTTTCTTTATGTTAGTGCTTATATTTCATAGATATATATGAGGATGTGTACTAATTATTTACTATTTCTACCTTGTAGGAGCCTCGAGAGACTGGTGAGAGTTCTATAGATAGGAAACTACAAAGATAGTGCCTACATCCATCAACGAGGAGGAGACAGACCCTAATTACATGCCCCCATCGATCGTGGAGGAGGAGCTAGAGTCACTCAGACCATTCATGAGGTTATGGGAAGCATATGAGAGTGTGAGGAGATGACTCTGTTGAGCCAAGACCATAGGACAGTTATCCCAGACTCCAACAAAGGTGGAGAGACTACAAGAAGAGGTATCATGGCTAAGGGAAGAGAGGGATCAAATAGCAAAGGAGCAGCATGTGGCTCTTGGGCGAGTACAGGATCTAGATTTTGCACTCAGATTTGGTGGATCGTGATCACAATCACACATGACTATCTCACGACATTCGGGTATCAGATCATGAGCACTAGAGCCCATGCAGTCTAGTTCTCATAGACCTTGGTGATTTTGTATATTGTGATGAGATGTACATAAAACTTTGAATATACAAATATATGAGCATTTGATTTTTTGCAATATGTCTTGATGTGTTTGAATGTTAAATGGCAATGTGATTAATTAAATAACTTGTAAAATTATTTAATGAATGTCTACATGATTTAACATTATTTATGTGATCTAGTGTAAAACATATTTCAGTTTCACTTTAGATACAACATTGTTATTGAAAGGAGGGTATGCTAAATTAGATACACCTATAATTCATATAAGGATCAAACTCAACATAACATGAGGGTGGATAGTATGAAACATAAAGTAATTATAAAAATAAATTAAATAATCACCTTAGTGTTCAAGACAAACACATGATCATTTGTCGAGAATGAAGCAATGTGAAATTATTCATAATGTAACCAAATAACTTTAGACAACACTGTTTTTTATTCATACTATTCAAAGAGACTAGAAGTAATACCGACACAAATGCACGACATTAACGGGTTCCTTAAGGTGTGTACCATATAATTTTTTCAACATGTATGCACCAAACCCAAAATATTTGTCGATGATGTAAGGTCCTAACCAATTCGAACTAAATTTGTCTTGTTCATTTGGGTTAGCATTGACGTTACGTTGATTTTCAGAGAGAACTAAGTCACCCTTTTGGAACAAGTGAGGGAAAACATTAATGTTGTAATGATTATGTTTCTATTTTTAATAATCTTGAAGATGTTCAAGAGCGTTAATGTGTTGTTCATCTAGCAGCTCAACCTAATGTAATCATTGTTTCTTATAATGGGGTTCATCGACAAGTCCTTGAAGAGAAATTCTTAATGTAGGGATTCCTAACTCTAAGGGCATTATTGCTTAACTACCATAGACCAAATTATAAGGTGTGGTTCCTATGGAAAATAAAACACTTGTACAATAATCCCAAAGTGCATAATGTAATTGTGTGTGACAATCCCTATTATTTTTGTGAACACTTTTCTTCAAAATTTTCTCAATAATTTTATTAGTTGATTCAGTTTGACCATTAGATTGCGGGTAATAAGGTGTCAAAAAATGATGTTGGATATTAAAGGTCTCCAAAAATTTCTTCACTTCATTATTCTTAAATGGTGTACCATTATTAGAGATTAACGTGGAAGGAAGGCCGAAGCGAGTAATAATGTGTTCCAAAATGAAATGACATATTACCTCAGCTGTGGTAGATCAAAGAGGAATAGCCTCTAACCATTTTTTGAAATAATCAATTGCAGTGATAATAAAGGTATGTCTAGTGGAAGAGGGAGGTGAAATTTTTCCTATAATGTCCAACCCCCAAATCACAAAGGGCCATATCAGAAGTTGAGTTTGAATTTCACTAGGAGGTGCATGATGTAAATTGCTATGTTCTTGACATTTATGACATTTGTAAACGTAGTCAAAGCAATCACATTACATGTTGTGTCAATAATACCCAATATGTATAATTTTTTGAACAATTGTTTTCCCTCCAAAATTGATGCAATGTAGGGGCCAAAACTCAATCCACTATAGTCACACTCCACAACCAAGGGATTCATTCTCCCCAATAACCATTATTCAAGACAACTCTCCTTCACTATGCATCTTGTGATTTACTAACTAACAATCCCATAACTAGGTTCTCATCACCTTTAAACTCCTTAGAAACACTAACTCAATCAACATAAACACTTACCAGGGTCCGCCTTTCACCTATTGACCAAACTTACATTGAATGCCAACTTTCCTAGTAACCAAGCAACAACAAACTATCAAACATATCTCTTAATCCAGACACAAACTCTAAACTGTGAGGAACTATTTGGACACCCTTAAAGAGGTTCTAAAACATATGAAAAATGCAAAATAAGTTGTTTTGTAACATATGCCTCAAAACTAACTGTACTCAGCTTCTTGAATAGCCTAATTAGGCTTGATACAATAGGGGCCTATTGAATCTATTGCCTCTAGGTTTAATTCCACTTAGCCAACACTTTACTCATTCCTAATCAGGTCTACTTAAACTATTTTTTCCACCAAAGTTCCCATTTCACAGGTATATTTTCAAACCCTACACTCCAGGCTTCCAAATTGCTCATAATACTCTATTTTGCAGACAAGGGCATCATGGAAACTACTCAAAACCACTTCCTCAAAACCTAAAACTTAGGAATCTGGTAGAATACATACAAAAATCCCTATACACCAATTCTTAGGAGGTTTCAATAGTTAAAATATGAGAAATACAATTTTAAAGGCTGACTGGTTACCCTAGATCAGGGTTTTAACAATTTTCAAATAATTCACAATAACTTTTAGAAAACTTCATCAAATTACATGAGACCAACTTTGAAAGGAAGGTGATTGACTAAATTTTCTCATGAAATAAATTTGAAATAATCTCCTTCTCGTATAGGATCGTGCACAACAAGAAAACAACAAAAAAGTAAGAAAATAGATCTTTTCATTATTCCAATTCAAAATTTCAATCACCCACACCTTCACAAATGTTTACAAGGCCTTTTAAATTTATTCCAAAGTTGTCCATTTAGTTTCCAACTAATTCCCACCAAAAGAAACTAACTTGACTCTTCCCCTTCCACATTTTGCACTTTTTCTCAATTATGGGTATGTGTAGGATCATGATGGGCCAAAAAATGGCAATATGATGGGTATGTGGCTGATGACTTTACTTTCACCCAAAATTGATGAAATGAAAAGGGTTTTTAAAGGAGATTCTTATCTTTCCACCAATATAAATTAAGCTTTATTTTGAATTTAATAAGTAATTATTATTCATTTTCTATTTGAATTACGACTAAAGTCCTTATTGATAGGCTGATTGAAAAACATCTATATCTTTCAAATGGTATCACAGTTTTTGAATCCAAAAAATGCATCACATTCTATGCTTTGCATAATATAGTATTAAAAAAATAAAAAAAGAATTTCATGAAGTTTTGACCAAGTTAAGGTGGTCAGACATACGAGTTTTTTATATTTTTTAAAAGTTGTAATAAAAGATTCATAATTAATTATTTACTTGGAAAAAAATTACAAAAAAATATGCATCACATAGGGACATGAGTCCTCTACTTATATCTAAAATATTATAAAAATATATTATCATTTTATTGTGGTTAGGGTGGTCAGACATACACCTACTTCTTATTTTTTCCCTGAAATTTAAGTATTACTGCATTGAAATTTTAAATTTTCACCAAATATATATATATATATATATATATTTTAAACAAACCTAGTAGTTTAAAAACTACATTCAATTTGCTACAGATTCTATTCTTACATATTTTTGAAATAATATAGATAACTTATTCAAATTTTTATGTCAAGTTGCCTAACTCTGATTTTTCTGAATTTTTTTCCAGTTAAGGGCCTGTTTTTTCCATGATGATCCTGCACATACACTTATACAATTTTTGTATTGTGACAATTTTTTGGAAAACATTGACATCTCTACAAAATGGACACCAAAATTGATCACTAACTCCCTAAAGACCTCTAATACATCATAAAATGGTCTTATTGACCTTCTTATTTGAACAAAAAGACTCAAATTCTCCCTAAGGTTCTAAATGAGACCAAACTTATTTGAAAAGAAATGGTGCACCTGCACCATACACCCGACCTTGAATTCTTTCCAAGTCCCTTGGAAACTGTTTTGCAACTTGTCCTTCCTTGAAATATTCATCTTCACCTTTGGCTTGAGTTTTTCTATGCCAAGTTTCCTCCTCTTTGTCCTGCCTTCCTGAATCTACTCCTTCATACTCTAATGTGTCACAATCTCAATCTCAACTATTTGTCCTCCTTCTTCCATTTGCTGCATCTTGTCATTAATTTGTTCCTCAAAAGTATTATCACAACAAAGAAGTGGTGTAGTGTCTCTACAACATGTATCTTAAACTCTTTTTTTGGTCTTCAAGAGGGATTCATCATTTCCCTCCAAAATCAATTTGTCATTCACCTCTACTATCACAACTTCTTCAAGTCTTGAAGTGGCTGCCATGTCCATGTGCTCTTCATCTACCTTCATGAATTCTTCTTCTGCATCTTCAAATTCTTCTTTCAACTCTATCTACATCTCTTCTTCTTTTTTCCTTCTAGCTACCATCCTTGCTTGTACCCTTCTTCTTTTGACAATGATTTTAATAGGCCACACAACTTTCTTTTTTATTGTCAAGTGCCAACTTTTCACTTGTTTGAGTAAATATTCCACCCTCAACTGAAACTCCTAGAACTCCAAATCTAATTTTTTATAGCTTGCTTCAATTCAACTATCTCTCTCCCAAACTCTTCTTCCCTCATCCTTTTCTCTTTTCTCTTTCTTTCTCTCTATGAACCATCTACCTACAAGTTCCTTCTCAAAAAATCCATCTTCTTCTCTAAGCAAGTCCCTTTAACCTTGCTTCTCAACTTCTTTTCCTCACCTAGGTCTTTCCACTTTTCCTCTACCTAGTCTCTTGGCCACCAACCTACACAAAACCACAAAAACACAACCAAAAAACTCTCTACCCAAACCTTTTGAGCTCTGATACCAAACTGATGCAATGTAGGGGCCACAACTCAATCCATTGTAGTCACACTCCACAACCAAGGGATTCATTCTCCCCAATAACCATTCTTCAAGACAACTCTCCTTCACTATGCAGCTTGTGATTCACTAACTTATAGGCCCATAACTAGGTTCTCATCACCTTTAAACTCCTTAGAAACATTAAATCAATCAACATAAACACTTACCAAGGTTTTCCTTTCACCTATTGACCAAACTTACATTGAATGCCAACTTCCTAGTAACCAAGCAACCACAAACTGTCAAACATATCTCTTAATCTAGACACAAACTCCAAACTGTGAGGACCTTTTTAGACACTCTTAAAGAGGTTCTAAAACATATGAAAAATGTAGAATATGTTGGTTTGTAACATATGCCTCAAAACTGACTGTACTGAGTTTCTTGAATGGCCTAATTAGGCTTGATACAACAGAGGCTTATTATATCTATTACCTACAGGTTTAATTCCACTTAGCTAATACTTTACTCATGCCTAATTAGGTCTGATTAAAATAATTTGACCACCAAATTTCCCATTTCATAGGTATCTTTTCAAACCCTACAATCTAGGCTTCCAAATTGCTCATAATACTCTATTTTGTAGACTAGGGAATCATGGCAACTTCCCAAAACCACCTCTTCAGAACCCGTAACTTAGGAATCTGTTAGAATACATAAAAAAATCCCTATACACCAATTCTTAGGAGGTTTCAATGGTTAAAATATCATAAATACAATTTTAAAGGCTGACTGGTTACCCTATATTAGGGTTTTAACAATTTTCAAAAAATTCACAACTTTTACAAAACTTCATCAAATTGCATGAGACCAAATTTGAAAGGAAGGTGATTGAATAAATTTTTTCATGAAATCAATTTGAAATGATCTCCTACCCATACAGGGCCATACACAACAAGAAAACAACATAAATGTAAGAAAACAAAGCTTTTCATTATTCCAATTTAAAATTTCAATCACCCACACCTTCAAAAATGTTTACAAGGCCTTTTAAAGGAATTTAAAACTTCTCCATTTAGTTTCCAACTGATTCCCACTGAAAGAAACTAACTTGACTCTTCCCCTTCCACATTTTGCACTTTTTGTCAATTTTATAATTTTTGCATTATGACAATTTTTTGGAGAAAATTGACATCTCTACAAAATGGACACCAAACTTGATCACTAACACCCTAAAGACCTCTAATACATCATAAAATGGTCTTATTGACCTTCTTATTAAAAAAAAGACTCAAATTCTCCCTAAGGTTCTAAACTAGACCAAACTTAGTTCAAAAGAAATGGTGCACCTACACCAAAAATGTCCACCACAAGCACCCTCATGGGCTTGGTGAAGTGCTAGAGGTATCTCAGATTTGTTTAAGCATCAAAATAAGATACCATTAAATGAAATTTGATATAGCACATCAATAAGGATGCCATATTTAGATAAAATCCTTCGTGTACGAGCATTGAGGTTCTTAGTTATTGGATCGATAAATGTACCACTTTTCAAATAGTTGAATATGGCATCATACCATTCACTCAAGTTTTCCTCATCTATAGATAAAACCTCATCTATGTGGTCATTAATCGAGTATTTCATAATAGTGTGGATAGTGAATGTGAAATATTTTGAAGAATCTTGATGGGAGATGAGAGAAGCAACACCAGCCATTGCATTCACAAGATGATTATCTTTGTGTGGGATGTTATCAATGGTAAATGTTTAAAACTTCTCTAATAATTGCATGATAAGATCTTTGTACTTGGATAATTTGTCATTTTTAGCTTGGTATGCCCCATTGAATTTTTTAATTACTAATTGTGAGTCACCAAATATTTTGATATCTTTGACACCCATTACTAAAGCAACATGTAACCCAACAATTAACGCCTCATATTCAGCTATGTTATTTGTACATAGGAAATTTAATCGATATGGCAAGGAAATAGGATCTCCTATAGGTGGGATTAATATAACCCCAATAGCAGAGCATGTTCTACACTTAGATCCATCAAAATAAAGTTCCCATATGCTAGTTGCAAGTGGTAACACACTATCATCAAGAAAAGAGTGATTTCCAAGTAATGCAAGAGGAGAAGAAGCATTGGCTAAGTGGTCAGTCAAGGATTGGCCTTTGATTGCTTTTTGTGAAACAAACTTAAGGTCAAATTTAGTTAACAACATTACACATTTAGCAAGACGTCCTGATAAGTCAGTTTTATTAAAGAGGTATTTAAGATGATCGAATTTTGTCATGACTTGTATTTCAACATTTAGTAAATAATGTCACAACTTACTAGTAGCTAATACAAGAGCCAAACATTGTATTCTGATTGGTGTGTATCAGGTTTTGTAATCGATTAAGGTTCAACTAATGTAAGAAAATGACGTTCTTTTCCATTATCATATTTTTGAGCCAACAATATTGCAAGAGCATGGGCTAATGTGGCTTTGTAAAGGATAAACGGTTTATTAGGCATATCAAGTTGTAAAACGGGTGGAGTTGCAAGGCATTCCTTTAAAATATCAAAGGCCTATTTACAATCCTCATTCCAATCAAAATGTACATCCTTCTTGAGGAGATGCATGAAAGGTAAAGTTTGATCAGCTAAGGAGGTGACAAATAATGAATAGCTTGAATTCTTCCGTGTAATGTGCACAATTGAGAAATGTTTTGAGGTAGTAGCATGTTGATGATAGCATCAATTTTCTTTGTTTCCACCTCAATGCCACTTTGAGATATGATAAACCCTAAAAGTTTTCCACTATCTACTCCAAAGACATTTTTTAGACTGAGTCTCATGTTGTATTTATGCATTCATTCAAAGATTTATTGAAGAATATTCACATTGTCTTGTATTGTTAAGGATTTGGCAAGCATGTAATTGCACCATAGAAAAATGGCCCCTTGTCATTTTCATGGTCTTTTAGGCATTTCCTCTCGATGTTTGGTCTATTTTTCTTTGATGTAATGTGGCTTGAACATGCACATTTAGTCTTTAAAATGAAAATAATGACATCTTGTGAAGGTGTTGTGAAGTGTTGTAAAACATTTCTACACATTTCTAGACTTTATTCATTACAATTTACCTATAAATCACCTTTTTATTCATCATCAAGTCCTATTTTGAAGTGTTGTAAAGTCTTGTAACAAGATTTCACACTTTTCTAGGCATAATTTCACTATTTACACCTTTCTTATGCTTTATTTGACCCCTTTATGCCCTTATAAGGCTTAATTAAGTGTATTTTTGAATGTAAACCCGACAAACAACATTAAATGTGACTTCATTCCTGACACCCACTTTCAAGTACAAGGTGAAACCCATTTTCCATGGGTGGCGAATGAGTCTCTCTTGGCTCCAATTTAAAAATATTTCAAATTTTCTTTCAGGTTTTTATTCAAAATTACTTCATGTCAGCCTATGACAAGGTATCATCAGGTTACTAAGGAAAAAATGTGTATAAATATGTTTTTTTCTCCTCATTTTACATCTCCCAATTCATACAAGAAATCTCCTACAATCTCATAACTTATTCAAGCATTCAACTAGTATTTGAGCACTTTACATCATCAAATCAAGCATTGATCAAGCATTCAAAGGAAACCATTGACATATCTTTAGATTTTCTTCAAAAAAGGTTTTATTTGTCAAGAATTTAGGTGTTGAAAAGTGTAGAAGAAGTCAACAAAGTGTTTCAAGTCAACCACTTCATATTTCAATATTGGGGAAGACTTTATGTCTATTTTCTATAGGATTAACTTCATCAACCCGACAAGCAGACAACCTCAGATCTGGTGCTACAGAATTGTCCCCTAATTTCTCAAAATTTTGTGGGAGGACTAATTCACCATCAGTGGTGAATGAGTCCCACCTTAAGGTTGGAAATCTATTTTTTGTCAGATTCTAGATCCCAACACTAAGAAACTTGTTCCCGATAGTTTTCATCAAAAGAAGGACAGATTCACCATCAATGGTTAATGAGTCCCATTAGTGATTTTCTATGATTCTAGACAACATTCAAAACATTTTAGATTCTTCAATCTTTTCCTAGGTGCACTCTGATTCAACCCTTTTCTTTTATGTTTTACATTTGTCCATTCATAGTTCATTGTTTGCATATCACATTGTGTTTTCCAACATTGCATTCTTCTTAGGTTTTGCATTCACGATTAGTCAAAAATCTCATTTAGTTGCATTCATATCTTTCCATTTAGTCTTAATCACATCATACATTACACAATTTGAGTGAACTAGTTTGATTCTTTGGCCCTTTCTGGCTCCTTTTAGGTGAAAAACCCTAGAAGAGCTAGAAAGACCTAGGGTGCCAAAAATCCATGTTTCATTTTGGTAAACCTACATTTTGAACATATTAGATTTCTTATTCCAATTGTATCTTGCATCTTAGACTTCATTTGCATCAACATTCAATTAGGGAATTGTTTTGTTTTCGCATTATAGGGTTTCTTAACTTGCATTAGTCAAAGACTCATTTATATTTCATTTTCGCATTTCATATCATTGAAATTTTTGAAAAATTGCATCTACATCTTTCATTGGCATCTAAAAAAAATAAGAATTGTTGGAAACACAAGGGCAAACAACTGAGAGGGGGGTGAATAAGTTGTCACAAAAATTATACTTATTAAACTTATTCTCAAATCTGATAAATAAACATGAAAGCATAAACCATCATCACATCAGAAATACACATAACACCATGTTTTTTATGTGGAAACCTTGTTAGGGGAAAAACCACGGTGGAGGCTATTCCACAAGATTATACTCTATTAAAAATATGAATAAAAATGAATGGGGAATGCACATGCATTCAGGCACATTGCCTAGAGCTCACTGCTCAAATACAAAAAGGCTTACTTCCAAAAGAAGACTCATTGTATTACAAATACATTTGGATTACATATAGCTTTTGAATTGAGAAAATAGCATCTGCTAATGCTTGATTATAGTTTCAGTTAAGCACACAAACATCTACTCACTCTTCTTCACACTTTACTTCTGCTCTCAAAATATTAGAACATTATTTGCACATAGCACTCACACACTTCGCACACCACTTGCTTCAAATGGTATAACCAATTGATCATATATATCCACAACTAGGGATAACATCAATTACATGTTCGCTCAATAAAATATAAAATGTGTACAAACTGTCAGCCCAAATCAATAAATAATTTATCAATGTGAATCAAACATCAGCCACAACATAGTAAGGACCCAAAACAACATCCTTGAACATGAAACACGTTCAAAAATTATGCCTCAAAGATCCATAACATGCTACAATCACCCTATTGGCCATGAACATGAAAAATATGAACTCACAAAAGAAAATCTCCAATCATGAGCACAACGATCAATGCAAACATACAACATAGATAGAACACAATCTAGAAACATCCACAAGCATCATGCATCACCACAGAAGCATCTGCAACAAATCAAGTTACTAGAATCACATCATCTTCTTTCAGGAACGCCAACTAGAACAACTAAACAACTGACAGAACAAAAAAAATAATAACTCAATCAAATCTTCATGCGAACCTATAAAACTTCATGTGGATAAACTATATATACTCAACAACAAACCCTTTGTTCCACAACCTCTTATCATCAATATACTGAGCTAGCCATCAGCATGAACTTCACTGCATCACCAACAACCTACAACTTATTTTATTACAATTTTCTTAATATCCTCAACATATACAACCTTAAAGACATTAATACCAATAGTGTTGACATCAATGACAACAACATATCAACAACATCTAGCAATCTCCCCCTTTGGAATTGATGGCAACACATGATGTGAAAAGCACCATCAACACAAATTTCTCTTAGTACTTTCTCCCCCTTAGATTTTGACTCTTTTCTCCTTAACTCTTTCACAGTTTTTCACATGACTCTTGACCCCCTTTGACATCAATGAAATAGATAGAAATTATCACTTTCACACAAGCTTTGAACCACATATCTGAACAATGTTATTAGATTTCCACAATCCATAAGAATATCAGTAGTTATTTTTGGATTCAATTGTGTGTAAGCTTTTTGGATCAATGTTTTAGATCACACTCTGTGATCCATCATCAGGATAGAGAGCTCAAGGATGATGGATCATGGAGTGTGATCCAAAATGTTGATCCAAAAATCTTACACATAATAGAATCCATAAATAACTACTAATACACATATCTGAACATCTGACTACTCCCCCTGAGTAGTAGCCACCACAACATCAATCCAGATCAAGATATGACTATGAAATGCATGGATTGATGCAAGTCAATGCATCTTCTAATTAGGAGGGGTAATCACCCCTAGCTTCCCTCTAAGATACTCAAAAGTATCCTTAGGAAAAGGCTTAGTAAAGATATCTATAATATGTTCCTTAGTGGGCACGTACTCCAATCTAACTTCCTTCTCACTCACCTTCTCTCTCAAAAAGTGAAACTTGATAGATATATACTTTGTTTTTGAATGTAGCATCGGTTTCTTAGAAATGTTAATTGCACTTGAATTATCACATAATATAGCAATAGTTTCATCATACACAACTCTGATATCTTTCAATATCTGCTTCATCCACAATACTTGAGTACAATTGTTAGCAGTAGCAATGTATTCTGCCTCTACAGTAAATAAAGAAATGGCATTGTGCTTCTTACTTAACCATGAAATTAGCTTCTTTCCCAGGAAAAATACACCACCACTAGTACTATTTCTGGCATTCGCATCTCCTACCCAATTAGCATTAGTAAAGGAACTCAAAGTAAGGTCATCTTCTTCAAGATACCATAGGCAAAAATCAACTATCCCCTTCAAGTATCTGAAAATCCTCTTCATAGCTATCACATGAGATTCCTTAGGATCAACTTGAAATCTTGCAACAATGCATATGACATTCATGATATCAGGTCTAGTTTGAGTCAAATAGAGCAATCTACCAATCATGGATCTGTATCTAGTCTAATTTTCTTTAGGAGAATTGCCATCTTGTGTCAACTTACATCTAGTCACCATAGGTGTACCAACTAGCTTTGAATCTTCCATACCAAACTTCTTTAGCAATTCTTTCACATACTTGGACTGAGATATAAAGATTCCTCTATCTAGATGAGTAATTTGTAATCCCAAAATTAAATAATTTAATTTCTCCAATCATAGACATCTCAAACTCACTTTGCATCCCATCAGCAAACTTCATGCACAATCTATCATTTCCTCCAAAAATGATATCATCAACAAAGACTTCAACAATCAAATATTTACCATGATCAATCTTGAAATACAGTTTACTATCAGCAATACCTTTATTAAATCCAAGATTCAACAAAAACTTATCCAATCTGGCATACCATGCTCTTGGGGCTTGCTTAAGTCCATACAATGCTTTCTTCAATCAAAAAACCATATCTCCCTCATTAGTCAATTGAAATCCATCAGGTTGCTCAATATACATTTCTTCTTCCAATTCACCATTTAGAAATACTGACTTCACATCCATCTGATAAACCTTGAAGTTTTTGTAAGAAACATAAGTAAGAAATAGTCTTCCAGCTTCAATCCTAGCAACATGAGCAAAATTTTCTTCAAAGTCAATTCCTTCCATCTGAGAATATCCCTTACACACAAGTCTTGCTTTATTTCTAACAACTTCACCTTGCTCATTCAATTTGTTTTGAAAGACCCATTTAGTTCTAATTACATTTTTATCCTTAGGTCTAGAAACAAGAATCCATGTATCATTCTTCTCAATTTTTTGTAGTTCTTCTTTCATTGCTTCCACCCAATTTTCATCTTTGCATGCTTCATTGACACTACTAGGCTCAGTCTTTGAGATCAAACAGTGTTCTTCAATTCTTCTCCTAGTTTGAACACCTTTGTTCTTATCACCTATAATCTCATCTTCTGAATGATTTAGTCTTACATACCTTGGAGTCTTAGGATGTTCTTGAACTTCAAGCTCTTGTGATCTCACTTCTGCCCTTTCACTAGTTCCTTCCTTTTGATTTTCTTGATTAACCAGAATGATTTGAACTTTATTTTGAGTTTAAAATTTCTTTGCTTTATCTGAACTATCATTCATACTGTCTGAATCATATCCACAGGTTCTAGATGGTCTAATTGTGTCTTAATCAACCTTGACATTAGCAATTTCAACTACTTTCCTCAATCTCTTATTGTAGCTCTAGTAGGCTTTACTTTTAGTAGAATAACCAAGAAAGATTCCTTCATCACTTCTAGCATCAAACTTTCCTATATCTTCATCTCTTTTGATATAGAATTTACTCCCAAAGATTTTGAAATATCTAATAGCAGGCTTATGACCAAACCATAGCTCGTAAGGGATCTTACCGGTATCACCTTTAACATGTACCTGATTGAGAGTGTAAACGGCAATATTCATAGCTTCTCTCCAGTAGATATGCAAAATATTTCCTTCCAACATCATAGTACTAGCAACTTCTTGAATTTTCCTATTCTTCCTTTCCACAACTCCATTTTGTTGAGGGGTCCATAGGGAAAATAATTCTCTTTATCCCATTCTTTTCACAAAAATAATTAAACTCATGGGAGGTGAATTCACCACCTCTATATGATCTCAGACATTTAATCTTCAAACCTATCTCTATCTCAACCATAGCCTTAAAAATATTGAATTTTTGTAGAGCTTCATATTTTTCTTTCAAGAAAGTAACACATATCCTTCAAGAATGATCATCAATAAGTAACATGAAATACTCATCTCCTTGTAAACTTCTGACTCTAGAAGGACCACACAAGTCAGTATGCACAAGCTCCAACACTTCATTTGAACAATGTTGTTTTCTCTGAAATGAAACTCTAGTTTTCTTCCCTAACTAACATTCCTTGCATATGGAATTAGTAGGTTTTATCAACTTAGGAACTATCTCTCACTACCTGAGTAGAGCTTATCTTGATAATATTGTCAAAGTTTACATGACACAATCTCCTATGCCACAAACAACTTTCATCAACTTGAGCAATCAGACAAATTTTACTAGCAACACTCAAGTGAAAGATATTACCTTTTTTTTTGGTACCAGATGCAATCACATTTCCAGAAGTCCCCAATATTCTACACTTTTCATCCTTGAATTAAAGATTGTATCCTTTGTCAACCATCTATCCAACACTTAAAAGATTATGCTTCAAACCTTCCACATATAGAACATCATCAGTATTATGCTTACCATCAAGAGAAATGGATCTTGTGCCATGGATTAGACCATCTTTGTCATCACCAAATCTTACAACACCACCATAATACTTTTCCAGCTCACAAATTTACTTTTATCACCTGTCATGTGATGAGAGCATCCACTATCAATCACCGATTCATCCTTTTCTTCAACTCTGGTAGCTAGAGCTTTCTCCACATTCATGCAACTACCAAATTCAATAGGTACTGGATCATTTTCCTTGATAGCAATAAATACCCATTCATCTTCACTTACATTCCCTTTATCAGATTCATCATCTGTCACACCTTCATCAACAACATAATAACACTTTCTTTGAAATCTAGGCTTGTTAGGTCTTGGCTTAGGAACTCTTTCCAGACACCTTGAGGAAAAATGACCTATCTTATTATAAGAAAAACATTTAAGAGGAAATTTACCTTTATACTTAACTTCTCCTTTGAGTACTCTCTTGACAATAAGTGCTTCAAGCTCATCTAGTTTTCTCTCTTCTTCTTCAATCTCTCTCATTTTTTGTTCATACTTGGACAAGTTTCTAGAAGAAATTTCTCCTAGATCATATCTCTACTTATCTTTTCTGTAGATAGTAGCTTTGAATGTAGATTTTTTCTTAGGAAGAGAATAACCAAACTCACTTAACTCAAATGCAAAAAGCTTACCAATCAACATGTCTCTGGTTACATTTGTCATAGTCTAGATCTCCTCAATAGCAATAGCTTTTTGTTTGTGCATGCAACAAGCAAGGATCTAAAAACTTTAGCAACAATTTCTGATTCATCAAATGTTCCACCAGCACATTTGATAATACACACAATTTCATTCACTCTCAGCATAAAATAAGTGATGTTATCATCTTCACCCATTCTCAACATTTCATATTTCCCTTTTAGGCTTTGCAACTTAGCAACCTTCACATGAGTATCACCTTCATACAAGGTTTCCAACTTTTTATAGATCTCATAAGCAGTCTTCAACTCCATTACATTTTTCATCTCAGTATCAGTCAAAGCACTCAACAATGCTTCCTTAGCCCTAATATTATATTCGACATCTTTAATCTCTCCTACGGTAGAAGGACCATTCAATGGGATGATATACCTATTTTTTGTAATTGACCAGTAAGGTTCACCAATGCATCTCAGATGACACTCCATTCGAGCCTTCCACAGAGAATAATTTGTTCCATAAAATATCAGACTATCCTTCTTATATGTTGCCATCTCGGATCACCTCAAGCTATTAAACTTCTTTTGAGGAACCTGCTTCGATACCAATTGTTGGAAACATAAGGGAAGACAACTGAGAGGGGGGGGGTGAATCAGTTGTCACAAAAATTATACTTATTAAACTTATTCTAAGATCTGATAAATAAACATGAAAGCATAAACCATCATCACATCAGAAGCACACATAACTCCAATATTTTTACGTGGAAACCCTGTTAGGGGAAAAACCACGGTGGAGGTTAGTCCACAAGATTGTACTCTATTAAAAGTATAAAGAAATATGAATGGGGAATGCACATGCATTCAGGAACACTACCTAGATCTCACTACTCAAATACAAAAAGGCTTACTTCCCAAAGAAGACTCATTGTCTTACAGATACATTCAGATTACAACCAGATTTTGAATTGAGAAAATAGCATTTGCTAATGCCTAATTATAGTTTTGGTTAAGCACATAAACATCTATTCACTCTTCTTCACACTTTACTTCTACTCTCAAAATATTAGAACATTATTCAAGCATAGCACTCACATACTTCACACACCCCTTGCTTCAAATGGTATAACCAATCGATCATATATATCCACAACTAGGGATAACATCAATTACATGTCGGCTCAATAAAATATAAAATGTGTACAAAATGTCAAACCAAATCAATTGAAAATTTATCAATGAAAATCAAACAACATCAACCACAACATAGTAAGGACCCAAAACAACGTCCTTGAACATGAAACATCTTCAAAAATTATGCCTCGAAGATCCACAACATGCTACAATCACCCTGTCGGCCATGAACATGAAAAATATGAACTCACAAAATAAAATCTCCAATCGTGAGCACAACGATCAATTTGGACATACAACACAGATAGAGCATGATCTAGAAACATCCACAAACATCATGAATCACCACAAAAGAATCCACAACAAAACAAGTTACCAGAATCACATCATCTTCTTTTAGGAACACCAACTAGAACAACTGAACAACTGACATAACAAAAAAACTCATAACTCAATCAAATCTTCATGTGAACCTCTGAAACTTCATGTGGATAAACGAGATATACTCGAAAACAAACCCTTTGTTCCACAAAATCTTATCATCAATATACTAAGCTATCCATCAGCATGAACTTCATTCCATCACCGACAACCTGTAACTTATTTTATTACAATTTTCTCAATATCCTCGACATATTCAACCTTAAAGAAATTAATGCCAATAGTGTTGACATCAATGACAACCACATATCAACAACATCCAACAAGAATCATATTAAATTTTCTAAAAAACACAAAAAAATCTCAAACTGGGACTCATTTGCCACCTCAGGCGAATCAGTCCACCTGCACATTTCAGATTGCATTTTTAGACATTTTCCAGGCATTTCTTGCATTTCTATTCTCTGTTGTTAGTCCTTTGTTTTAGTTAGCAAAATTTCTTTATTTGCATTTTACACTCCTAGATTACATTGCATTTACATTCACCTCATCTTTGTGGTACTTTCATGAGTGTTTGGTGCCCCATTGATAATACTTTAGTGAGATGAAGTTCTAGACTGATGGCTTCCCGCGATAGCACTTTCATTGTGGACCTTGGGATCTCAAGAGCTCCTACTCCTAGCATGGACAATGGTGCATTAGGAATTGATCATACCACTTATATGCCTTCATCTTTTCATCTAATGAATGTTGACACATAAAAAAACTCCCTTCCTCAAGACAAGGTCATTAGTATTCAAGAAGATTTTGCACATTTACAACAAGACTTGTCTCTTGAAAACATTTCCACCACTGCCATACCTACAATAGAAAACCTTCACTATTTGATTGAAAGTGATTATGGCTTACAAGTCATGAAAAGAATTGCTAAAATATACAATAAAAATGCTCCTAATACTTCCCAATCAACAAACATAGTGGAAAGCCAAGGAGGACATCACATTCCCACCCCTTCAACCATAGCATCTATACCAACTTATACCACTCCTCAAGTTACAACAACTATGCCATAGGTTAGTCATGTGGCTCCTTCTTTTGCAAGTCCAACTAGCATTCCTAGTTCCTTTGTGGCATCTCACATTCCCTCTTCCACCTTCACCCCTTTTAGTGTCCCTTTCACTTCATCCAACACTACATACACCCCATCTCCATTTTCCCTTCCACCTCATACTCTTTAAGCTGATCCCATCATTACACAACTTCTCAACACCATTTCATCCATGCAACAAAAAATCTCCACCATAAGCCAAAGGAAAAATGCTCCACCAACATACCATGTTTGTAGTAGTCCATTATCCTTAGAAATCTTACTCATATATAAGCCACAAGGAATTGAAATGCCTAGGTTTGAGAAATACGGGGGTAAAGGAGACTCTACCAACCATGTCAATGCTTATATAGCCTTGTGTAATGACTTAGTCCTCGATGGCAAGATGTTAGCCAAAAAAATTCCTAGGACCTTGAAAGACATTGCATTAGAGTGGTTTTGAAACCCACCCAATCACTCCATCTGATCATTCAATGAACTTGTAGATGCCTTTATCAATCATTTCCAAGTTCACATGACACCTAAGAAAATAATGGAAGATTTAATGCATTGTAAACAAAATACCGATGAAAAATTCACTGACTTCATTTCTCATTACCAGTCATTGTATGTTCAAATTGATGTCAAGATTCTTGATTCACATCTACAGAAGATGTTTATCAAAAATTTGCACTCACCTTCAAGATAAGTTAAAAATGATGAAATTCCCTCTATTCATGAATTTATGCACAACCCTTTGTGATTATCACAACTCAGTTTCTAGTTGTGATTCAAAGTCCACTTCTAACTGAGTTGAGAAACCTGAGCAAAATAACCACAACAATGCACCAAACTTTGGAAAATTGAACTGAGGCTTCTTATAATTCAATCCACCTTCTTTGCAACCAACCCAACCTACCAAGTGGTTGCTCTTAAAGTAGTCGTACTCTATACCTATGGGGACCCGAAGAGACAATTTATTCCCCTACCTGATACTCTCCACAATACCATGAACCAATTGCTCCAACAAAAAATGCTCATGTTGCCTACCATTAAACCACTTGATACCACTAAGCCCTTACCACCCAACTTAAAACAAAATGTTTATTGCCATTTTCATCGCCAAAATGGCCATGACACTGAACAATTTAAGCATCTAAAACACTTAGTTCAAGACCTCATTGATTCGGGTCATTTGTCCATTGCGGGTGTAAATGATCAAGGTAATAATTTTGTTGCACTCCCTAACTAGAATTTACAAATATTTACCAACCCTATGTCTAGACACAATATTTCATTTGTCAAGGCTAGTGAACCTTCAAAATATCAAGTCATGAACATTGATAAAAATAATGAACAACTTGATATAACTCCAAATGATACCCAAGTTACTCCTATGGATGAACTTGTGGGTGCGATAGACGCTATCCCTCGTAAGGGCCCAGCCAACAAAAATCTTGATATCACCTTTTCTTCCAAAGATATACTTAAAAAGCTTCTTGATGGTCCTCTTTACATAGTTGGTTGAATCTATGATAATCCCACTAATGGGATATTAATGGATCCCGCCTGTGGCAAGAATGTGATCATAGAAGAATTTTTAGTACTACATGAGCTATATCAAGATGATTACAATAAACCAACTGCATAGATTAAAACACATACTCATTTTGTGTGCACTACGATTAGATCGATTGTACTCCCCTTACAAGTGGGACCTAGAACTTTGGAGGTAACATTTTCTATTATTTCATAGTTGGACCAATTTTTTTTGCGGATAGGTCACTCTTGGCTTCACACAATGAGAGTGGTCCCTTCTGTTGTTCACAAGTGTTTGAAGTTTCCACATGGAAATCAAATATTTATTGTCAACCATAGTGGCTTTTACCCATTATCTTCCAAAGGTAATTTTTCCTTAGAAGCCTTTTGGCCTAAACCTATGGATCCCATTACCCCTTGTAAGGATTTCTTCTTCATAGCCTATCAAAAGTTCAAACCCAAACACATAGCCGAATTGTCTCTTCGTAACCAGTCACCATCCACTTCCACTCCTCCTATCCTAGATGAAACCATGCTTCAACCTGAATCTAACATTGAACATACCAAACAACCTCGTGAAAAACCACCCATAAACACTTCACCTTCCTCGTTTAAATTACCAAGAGAAAATGAGACAAATCGTGTCATACCACCTCACATTAAACAAGTGTATAAAGCTAAAGAGAAAGTGATTGACCCATCTTCTTCAGTTTCTTCCGTTCTTCCCCCTCTAGAAGAAAAGGAACGTATGATGGATCAACCCACTCTTACACCTTTATGGCACTCTCAAATTTTACAAATTTGAAGTGCCCATTTCAAAAATTTCGCCTTTGCACTCTCAGAAGTGCATTTGAAGAATCTGCCTAAATGACCTACTTTAGAGGGTCACATTTTGGAGCATGTTGATTTTCATGCAAAACCAATCTACAAGCCCACTCATGTGACATATGTGAATGTGAATTTCAATTTTCAGCTTCCCATGATGATTTTTGATAGGGTTTTGACACTTTTCTGTTGCTTGCAAACTTTTAGTTTTGCAAAGTAGCCTCTCGTTCAAGTGTGAATTTTGTAACTAGATAACTGTCAAGTAAAAATGATTGTTTATTTCCATTCTCCATACCAAGATGAGCTAACATGTCAGGTTTCAAAGTCTCATGACCTGATTTGCTATTTTTACTAGGTCAAAACCAAATGCAATTTATCATGTTTTGCACCTGCATTTTCAAAAACCTTTCTAAGAGGCCAACTTTGATTGTCAATATCTTTTGATGGATGATGATTCAATTAAATTCCTCTTGCAAAAGTGCTTAGTGTACCAAAATGATCTACTCAGTCCAATGGCAACTCGCTAGGAGTTGATTTGATATTTTTTCAATGAAGTGATTTGCTCAGTTTTAATTAGTTCTGAATAGGCTGTTGTTGCAAAAAAGTTCAACAGAGAAAGTTTGACAGTGAATATATTTTACCTCCTAATCTCTTTTTCCAAACCGTCTTTTGCACTCCATTCTTGGGTCATATGTATACGTGCTTGTAAATTTTCATAGCTCTAGGAGGTCATTTGCCCAGTTTTCAAAGGCGATTCCAAAGCCCACCTGGCCAGTTTTCACCATTCTACAAATGTGCCAGAAAATGGATTTTAATGATAACCCAGTTTGAATTTTCACCTCAGGAGCATTCAAAAAGCAGTGTTGAGTCAATTGAGCATAAAATTTGTTTGGGAATGATTTTTTTTTAGTCAAGCCACATGGGGCCCGACATGCTTTGCATTGTTATGAGGTTGTAAATGTTAAGTTTGGTCAAGTGGAATATGAGAATCCATTAATGGTTGTTTCAAATGATTTCCAGCTTGCAATGCATCATGCAAGGAAAACTATTGAGCATAGCACTCAAGCATCAAAATATACAAAGTCTTTTCTAGTAAAGGACATGTGCTTTTCAATCAAATGGAAAAGGTGATGCTTCACTTTCAGTTGCATGGGATCAAGTCACACCATTATTTGATTTTGCTAAGTTGTTTGAGAAGCTACAAGATGATGTAAAAGAAAATATTTTATGAAGCAAATTATTGTTCAGATTCCTCTATTCATGTGAGTACATATTTATTTGTAGGTATGGCTCCAATTTGGCATGGAACTGTAAGTAGTGACTAATTTGAAGCAAAGAAACATTGAAAGTCCTATGCAGAGAATGAATCAATGCAAATGTAGTTGGCATCTGAGGTGCAATACCTAGGTCTGTCAACAATACAAAAGGTGAGAGTTCACACGGGAGAGCCTAAGCAATGCAATGAGCAACGATTAAATGGAGGTTGCCACTGTCTAAGATGAAAGACATGAATCTACACAAAATGAATATTCTTTTGAAAATTTTTAGAGACAGACATTCATCTTTGAAGACCAATATGTTGTTAGAAACCAAGATCTGAAATGCAAACCAGAAAATCACCTTCCATAGAAGAGAAAAAGGAAAAGAAAAGATTGCATAAAGATGTGAAAATTGATGTATTTGAAGTACAAATAATTACAAGAGATAATTTGCTTTATAAAAGCAAAGATGCATAAACCTAATCTTATCTTGAGCAACAAGATAGCTCAATAAGATAAAGATAAGAACCTATAACTTAGGAATTAAATATGCCTAAGTAAACTTATACAAAGTGTAATTAAATAATTAATTACACCAACACCCCCCCATAAGTGAAACTTAGGGAGAAGCAAATTATTATGCAAGAGATGAGTCCCAGAAACAAGGCTTGATCAGGTACTCATTTACAAATGCAATGATGAGGTAGAGAAGGAAAACCTAGTGGGACAAAACCCCCCTACAATGAGATGATTGTTGCAAAGAAGCACTGGAAGAACACTATGGAGTAACACTGGAACCCCAAATCTGGCAAGCAAGGAAAGATACTTCTGTTTGCAAAATACCATATCAGAATCACAAATGCAACAATAGACCCAATGCCAAGGAACACTAGAAACTCACATACTGGATCAACCCTAGAATATGTAAGCAACAGTAGATGAAGGATGAATGAAGCTCATAATGATGACAAAATCTAGAATCTGTGTCTCTCAAAGCCAATGCCAAACTAAAACTAAAACTATCCATAAGACGAGTACCATGAAGATTCTGGAACATTAACCATAAAAACACAGCCTTCAAACTGAGAAAGATCTGAACCAATGTGGATCAAGAACCATAAACTCCCAATGTGAAGTGTGAACTGAAGCAAACCAACGATGTGTCTAGCTAAGCAAGAAAAAAGCTAAAGGAAACTGTTGTCACCTCGAAATGCACCCTATGAAGAGTTGTAAAAATTGAGCTTTCTAGTGAAACATTGGATCACTCCAAGGCTGTGGGTCACCTAAAATTGGAGTGAACCTCTGGAGAATTCCGGCTTCCTTTGGGTATCACCTAAACTAATGATCTTGTAAAGGGAAAAGGGAGAAGGAGTACATGAAAATGGAACTAAACTGTGGTGATACACCGTATTGATAGGAAATCATGAAATGAAACAAGAAGAAAATACACTGGGAAAGCTTAAATGCTACTGTTTCACATACTTAGAACAACTTCTTTTAAACTTGTGCATCATTCTTAACAAGTTTGATCTACATACACATCTTAGGAAGGAAAGATAAATTTCACAGATTTAAGGTATGAGTGCAGACTTATAAAACACAGTTAAAGACTTGCATAATTGAAAGAAAGATACAGAAATGAGGGTAGTACAAACATGAACACTAGCTTCCATGGTAAACTCTGTGTTGCATTCCAGATTCCAGTTGAGTTACAAAACATACATTTAGTCGAGAAAGGATTGATTAAAAATCACTAACTCTTCAGAGTGTATAATCCGAACTATTTACAAAAAGGCAAAAAATTCCTTATATACAAAAGAGTGTCGGACCCTTAGGGCTTACAAAATATTAGTCCTCGGGATACATTTTTCCTAGATCTTTTGATGAATTTAATGCTGCACCCTGTGTGTCCCTGCTGTGTGTGTCGGTGAAGAGTTACTACCTGGAGAAGTCCTCAGATCTTTCGTAGCTACCGCATTCATTTCTGAGCCTCATGTCCATCTTTGAATCTTCTACCGAAGAGCTGAATTGAATGTCCCCAAGTTTAGAAAATATACACATTGCTTTTCATTCAGTTGATCTTCCTTGCCGAAGTATTAGTCAGTAAAGACGTCAATGGTTCATCTTGGCTACTTCTGGTTGGCTAGTTCACATTCCACATGGATCCCATGATGGTCAAACCCATTCAGTCAGAATTGCATCTCAGCGAGACACAGTAAGTGTCTCACCGATGTGATTATGTCCCTTTGCAGCCATCGGCATAGCATGTGATAGTCGATGAGAGTTCTTATCGAGCCCAAAAATCATACCGATATCGCCTCTCTGGTCACCAAGACAATCACCTATCGGTAAGACATCATTTCGATAGTCAGGTGCTCCATCGATGGCATTCATGTCAGGGAGACCTTCTACTAGTTGGTGAGATCCTATGGCGAAGTTCAACTCTTATCAAACCCCTATGTTTGTCGCTGGGACCTTTGGCGAAAGCCTCTCTCTGATTGGCGCCAAACCTTGAATAGCTGTCGCTATGACTCCGGCCAGTCGGAAAGACTTCATGGCAAAGGGAAAAAATTACACCGAGCTCTTATCTTGTCACCAAAACTTTGGCCTGTCAGCCAAACCCTTTGCCGAGCACACTACAGTCTCCCCAAACTCACATCTTTCAGCCAAACTGGTGTTTGTCACCGAGACTCATGCCGAACTCCTCCATTCTATCCGAGCTCTCCTCGAACTTGATATTACAAACCATATCAGCAAGAGTCTACCGATGTCACCCTGACGCATCTTTCTCTACCCGAGCTCTGCATTCTTTGTTGAGACCCTATCAGGTCGGTAGGAAATCCAGGGGTCGCTAAGACCTTTTGCCGAAGGCTAAATCCTTCGGCGAGCTCCTTTTTGTCGACGGGACCTGCTTGCTTCGCCCAAACCTCACACCGAGGTCTTCTTTTTCACCGAGTTCATTTCGATATCTCCTCGAGCTCCTCTTAGTTTGGCAAGACACCCGAGTGTCAGTGAGACATTTTACCAAAAGTAAGAGGTTGCCTCGAGACCCTTCATCTTCTGTTGGTGACACCTCCTAGATGTCACCCCGAACGCATTTTTCTCTACCGAGATCTTTATTTCCTTCAGCAAGACTGTGGCAACTCAGGAAGACCTCATAGCGAGGTACAATAGTCATACTGATTCCTGCTTCTATCACTGAGACCACCTTCATTTGGTGAGAGATCTTATAGAATTCTTTTTCCTTTAGCAAACTCTTCATTCAGCAAGACACCCGCAAAGACCTCTATTGTCGGTGAGACCTCTCGCCGGGCTCCTTAACTCTCAGCGATGAACTACTTTCTCTTCGGTCAGGGAGACATTATGCCTTCACCAAGACATCATGGTGAAACTACTTCCTTTGGCTGAGATCACCCTCATTCGTCGAGACATGGCCATGTCGACAAGACCTTAGGGAGATAGCTGGAAACTACACCAAAGTTAAATGTCAGGGAAACCTCCTGCATAAACAATAGGCAACAATTATGGCGACCTTTGCGGGATGTTTGCCTGCTAAACATGAGAACCAATAGCTACAATTTGTCCATTGGGTATGGAGTCGTTAGAAGGCTCAGGAAACAAATAAAAACATCAGCCTTGCACGTGGCTACAACTCGCATGAGATCCACAGGACACAACAGGTTGCCAAAAGGAAAACAAAATAGGGGAAAACAAAAAATAAAATACTGTGCCATCACAGCACCCAGGAAATAGAAAATAATTAACCTGAAGTGCAGAAACAATTATTGAAAATATAAACCTAAACTAATATGTACAAAAGAGGACACTCATCAAACTTGAAAAGAGGGTTTAAGGTGTATCCCATTGACTGTGATAGGAAGTATTTCCCCTTCTGTTGTAACTAGTTGATAAGCATTGTGTTCCTTACAATCTCTGATGATAAATGTACCTGTCCACATGTTGTCAAACTTAGTGTGATGGTCGGGCCTGCTTTTGAGAATGTCCCACTTGAGCACGAGGTCTCCCTCCTTAAAAGACTTTGTTGTAGCCCTTTTGTCAAATGTCTTCTTTGTTTGGAGCTGATGATGCTCCAAAACCCTCATCACTTTGTCCCTTGATTCTTCAAGTTCCATGAGCTTTGCATATCTCACGGACATTGGGTCCTGTTCCTCAAACATCTCCAACTGATGTACAATGTCAAGAGCTAGAAGCTCCACAGATAGGGGCAATCTAGCCTCCTTGCTGTAAACTAGCATGTATGGTGAATTACTAATAGATCTCTTAGGAGTCATTCTGTCTACCCACATTGCATATCTCAATTTGATGTGCCAGGTCCTTTGATTATCCTCCATTGTTATTTTGATAATCCTGATGAGATTCTTATTTGTGCTTTTAGCTAAGCCATTACCCTGAGGGTAATAATTTGAGGATGTGTTTAAATGAATGTCATGTTTAATAGCCCAATCAGTTAGTTTCAATCCCACAAATGCAAGAGCATTATCAGATATAATAGAGTCAGGAACTCCAAATCTAGTGACTATATCTTCATAGAAGCTCAAGACTAAAGACTCTTTTGCTTCTTTTAAAGCTATTGCTTCTATCCACCGTGTGAAATAGTCTGTAGCTGTGAGCACCCACTTGTGACCAGTACTAGATGGTGGATTTATTGGTCTAATGAAATCAATGCTCCATCTCATGAAGGGCTACTCCACTTGAATTGGATGCAGAGGCATAGCTGGCAGCTTTTCCTTCCCTGAAAACAGAGCACACTTGACACACTTTCTTGACCAAGCATATACATCTTTGAACAAGCTAGGCTAGTAGTAGTTCTTGGGGCAAGGTGACCTCTCGTAGCTCTATCATAAAACTCATGAAGTACCTTCTCAATTTGGTGACTGTGAATGCAACTTAATAAGACACCATTTAGATCATTTTTTAAAAGAACATTGTTTACCAGCACATATAGTATGGACTGCAGTCTGAAGTATCTTCTTTTAGCTCTATTCAATCCTAATGGGCACTCACCAGTTTGTAAAAATTGGGTCATATCTTGAACCCAATTAGTTCCCCCCATAGGTACATCATCTTGAGCATTCTAAAACTCATTTGTGTTAGAAAACACAGCGTCCTTTTCCAATTCATTTTCTCTTATTGACCTTGAAGCAAGTTGTTCACAAAGACCTTTACCTCTAACCAGTTTGGTAATCTTAATATCTACATCATACTCCATGACCTTGGTGATCCATCCTGCTCTTTTTTCATTTAGATCTTTATTCAATAAAAATTCCTTCACACTTTAGTGTGCAACTAGAATATGATTCTTATTGTTCGAGATTAAAGGCTTGAATTTCTTTAGACTTCTGATCATGGAGAGGACATGCTTCTCAAAAAATGTATACCTCTCTTCGTAATCAACAAGTGCTTGACTGAAGAAGGCAATGGGCTGCTCTAAATTATCCCTATTCTTCTGAACCAACATAGCAGAGATTGAACCACTACTACCAAAATCATATAAAAAGAAGTCTTTAGTGAAATCTGGATTTACCAATGTTGGGGCAGATGCTAGAGCTTCCTTGACTTCTTCAAAACTACACCTTGCCTCCTTTGTCCAACTGAAAATTGCATTCTTTTTTAGCATGCCAGTCAAAGGCTGTAGCAAATTTGCAACATCAGGGATAAATCTTCTCAAAAAGTTGATTTGGCCCAAAAAACTTTGCAGACCGTTCTTGTGATTTGGAAATGGCAAATCAAGTATGGCTCTGAATCTTTCAGGTTCAATAGTAATTCCTTGCTTTGACACTATGTGTCCTAATAATTTCCCTTCATGGATAGCAAAGATGCTCTTTTTTGGATTGAGAGAGATACCAAACTCTCTGCATTTTTCAAAAACTTTCCTAAAGTGTGACAAATGTTTATCAACATTCTTAGAATAGATTGTAATATCATCTAAATAAATCAACATAATCTTGTTGATCAAACTTTGAAATGCCATGTCCATGGCCCTCTGAAACGTAGCACCAGCATTGGATAAACCAAAAGGCATCCTTTTGTATGCCATGGTGCCCCACTTAGTTATGAAAGTGGTTTTGAACTGATCCTCCTCTTTAACCAGCACTTGATTATAGCCCAAAAAACCATCCAACAAAGAAAATCTTTCAGAACCAGCAACTACTTGTAAGATTTGTTCCATGGAGGGCAGCAAGTAGTGGTCTTTTAAGGATGATCTGTTAAGGCCCTAAAGTCTACACAGAGTCTTATCTCACCACTTTTCTTCTTAACCGGCACAAGGTTAGAAACCCATGAAGTGTGTTTGATAGGAAAGATGATACCCCCTCAACTAGTTTAGTCATCTCTTTAATCATCAAGGGCTCAAGCTTAGGATTCAAGGGCCTTTATTTCTATCTTACTGGCTTATCATTAGGTTCTAACTCAATTGTGTGCTGAGCAATATGGGGATCAAACCCTTTCAAATCTGAGTATTCCCAAGCAAAGACATCATGAAATTCTTGACATAAAGCAACAAAAGCTTGTTTATCTTCATGTGAACAAATTTTTCCTATCTTAAGGAGTTTACCTTTGAAAATCTCCAGTTCTTCATAATGTTCTTCTTTGATTTGCAAGCTAGCTTTACCCTTTTTAAGCTGATCATCAGTACTAAAAATTTGACTCTAAGGTAACAAGGCCTTTGGGTAACTTATTTTTCCTTAGCTGTATGACTTGATCATCATACTGTTGCTTGAGTTTTACTTGATTCACCATGGAGAACTGATCTTCAAGCAAGAAAGAGAGGATTTGTTCATCACTGTCAAAAACTTGCCAGTGAATGTTGTTATTAGGAATTGATGGTCTGACTACAACCTTCACATACTATTGTACTTTCTCTTTTCTAATGTCACCTAGAATATCAAACTATGCCCCAATGGCTACAAGCCTATCATCATGCTTGTTCTAATTCCTAGGAATAGACACTAGGTTAAAGGAATCAAAATCCTCAAGCATGTTCCACACTTTGTTTCTATAAGACTTTAGTGTGTCATTTTTAGCAACATTCAGGCCTCTTATTTGATTGACAATTAATTCACTATCCCCATGAACTTTCAAGCAGGTTATTCCTCTCTTCCTTGCCCACTCAAGACCTTGAACAAGGCCCTCATATTCAGTAGTGTTATTAGAGCATGCAAAAGCAAAATAGAATGCAGAGTAATACCTATCACCCTATGGAGAAATCAACATTGCACCTCCTCCTGCTCCATGCCTACTCCTGGAACCATCGAAGAACATCTCCAAAAGTCCACTTAATGGTTGCAGCAACTAATCTGTATCTTTCTCTAGGTTTGGAATCTCTATGTCAAGTTCAAGAATGACATAGTTACCCATACCAGCATCTTGAATGAGTTCCTTAGGACTTTCCAACATGTTTTCAACTGCCCACTCATGTAATAGCACATCAGGAATAGCTTCTGATTGAAGCTCTTGAGCGGCAACCAACTCACTGTCAGCTGAAATAGCATAATTTGTGTCTGGAGTAAAGGGGATAGCATTAATAAGACTTGGACTATATGGCTCAATGTGATCTTTAGCCAACCTTTCAGACTTGATGGTAACCTCAGTCCCATATCTTGTTCTAAACAACATGTGCGACTAATCAGCTAACACATAACCACCTATCTTGGCTGTAAAGTCTCTTGATAAACACAAAGAGAAGAAAGGTGGAAGGTCTATGACACATATGTCCTAGGGAACTACAAAATTAGGACAAGCATGAAGGGTAAGACACAAATATTTAATGATGCCCAAAGTATTAATTGAATTACCATCCAATTCGATCACTCCCTTCTCTAAAGGTTGATATTTTAGTCCAAGCTTGTCAGCAATTTGCTTTGGCATCACGGAGCTACTAGCTCCATTGTCTACCATATAGTTATGAACTAACTTGTCACCTATGATCACTAACACATAAAATGGAGGTGGTTTAACTCTTTTTTCTATCTCTTTGCTAGGTTGTTGATCGTTTCCCTAAGGACTGTTTGTTAACACAACTCTAACTTGATCTATTGGGGACTCAGATTCATCAGACATCTTCAAACTTGACAAGGCTGACTGTAACATGTCCTTCTGACTTGGGATGGCTAATGAATCGCACATAGACATTGTAACATTCATTTTCTTCATACTATCAAGGATATTATAAGGTACTGTTGGGTTTACTTTAGAATGTACCTTTATGCTGACATGATCAGCCTACAAGTGTGGCTGCTCCTTGGTCAGGAGTTGTTGATCTCTTTGTGAACCATGAATTGCTTGAGATGTAGATGGTTCCACAGCTACTACCTTTCCTCTATCAGCTACTTGGTCAAGCTCAAATGCTCTCTTCTTTGCCTTGGTGTTAGCTGCAACTAGAGAACTAACTTCATTCAATCCACAGAATTCTTTGCCTTGCCAGTTAAGTAGAGTAGCATCATTGATAAGCTGGTCTTAGTGTTGTGGAGATGACTCATTAAGTGTATGTTGTTGTGAGCTTGATGCATTTAGTACCATCAGTGCTTGATTGATGAGTCCATTTGAACAAGTGGCTTGATTATGGGGTTGGTTGCAAGGGTAGCACCACTCATAATTAGATGCTAAGTTGTTTTGGATAGGAACCATCTCCTTGGTCACACTAACAGGGGTTGGAGCATAGGCCTGAAAAGGTCTTATATTCACATTTTTTCTTGTGCCTTGGTAATTACCTTGATACTGCTATCTATTCCCCTGGAACTGCTGTTGTTGACCTTAAAAAGGCTAACTTGGGGCTTGATTATATTGCTGATAAGGCCTAGAATAGGACTGTTGTTTTTCCAAGTTCACCAACTTGTTACCAAAAGTCTGTAAAAGACTTTTGATCTCTTGTAACTCATTTGGAGAACTTGAAGCCGTATTTTCTTGTTTATCAATGGCTGGAATAGCAACTGGCAACATTGTTATAGCTGGTAGAGGTGCAAACAGAGGTATCTACAGAGGAATGTTTAAATGAATCTCTAGAAATATAGGCATTGGTGGCCTAGGAGTGAGCTTACCAGCTTGTATCAAGTTGTTCTTAGATCTAATGGCTATTTCAAAAGCATTTGGCAAGGACACTCCTCCCATTGATTGTACCATAACAGCTATATCACTGTTAAGAGCCCTCAAAAAGTATAAAAACACATATTCTAGAGGTGGCCTCACCATTGCAGGGATTCTATCCCAGGTTCTCTGAAATCTAAAGTTGAAGTCATTCATCTACTCTTGGGGAGCTCTCTTAATTGTGGTTAATTTCTCTAATAGAGACAAGTTATTAGACCTGTCTTGAAACTGTTTATCCAACTTGTCTCCAAATTCATCCGAAGTTGCAATTGAACCTACTGCTAAACCTCTATACCATTGCACAGCTCTCCCTTTTAGTGAAGTAGCCATTAGTCTTACTGCAACATCCTCTTGAGTTATGTGATGGAATCTGCATAACAAAGCCACATCTCTCATATGTTCAATTGGAGTAGTTTGGTCTTCCCCTATGAAAGTTGACAGACTCTTCAAGGCTGCCATTGGGATGTCATTGTGCTGTGTCAAATTCAAGGGGCTCCCTCCATTAAAAGCAACAAAGGGTTGATTCCTTGGAGTGGCCATTGTAGGTGGTTGTGGTGGATTTACTGGTACTCTAGATGAAGCCAAGGACGGGACAACAATGTGTGATCCCATAAATGGAGGAGTGGATTGAGTTCTTCTAGAATAGATAATTGTTGTTCCTCACCTTTCCTCTACTTTTCCTTGTCTTCTTGGTGGTGACAGCTGCAAGTATTCAAAAGGGCCTGAGCTGCTTCTTGTCCGAACTCTTCTCATAAACTGTAGAAGGCATTGATTTCTAGAGTTCTTCCTCTTTATGGAGTCACCAAGTATGCCTAATGACTTCTATAAAGTCTGAGAATCACTAGTTGCATACTAAACTAGCAGTTCAATCTAATTTATATCCCACCGAGCATGCCAGAAACTGTTGTCACCTAGAAATGCACCCTATGTAGAGTTGTAAAAACTAAGCTTTCTAGTGAAACATTGGATCACTCCAAGGCTGTGGGTCACCTGAAATTGGAGTGAACCTCCGGAGAAGGCCGACTTCCTTTGGGTATCACCTAAACTAATGATCTTGTAAAGGGAAAAGGGAGAAGGAGTACATGACAATGGAACTAAACTGTGGTGATACACCGTATTGATAGGAAATCATGAAATGAAACAAGAAGAAAATACACTGGGAAAGCTTAAATGCTACTATTTCACATACTCAAAGCAACTTCTTTTAAACTTGTGTGGATCATTCTTAACAGGTTTGATCTACATACACATCTTAGGAAGGAAAGATAAATTTCACAGCTTTACGGTATGAGTGCAGACTTATAAAACACAATTAAAGACTTGCATAAATGAAAGAAAGATACAGAAATGAGGGCAGTACAAACATGAACACTAGCTTCCAAGGTAAACTCTGTGTTGCATTCCAGATTCCAATTGAGTTACAAAACATATATTTAGTCGAGAAAGGATTGATTAAAAATCACTAACTCTTCAGAGTGTAGAATCTAAACTATTTAGAAAAAGGAAAAATATGCCTTATATACAAAAGAGTGTCAGCCCCTTAGGGCTTACCAAATATTAGTCCTCGGGATAGATTTTTCCCAGATCTTTTGATGAATTTAATGCTGCACCCTGTGTGTCCCTATTGTGTGTGTCAGTGAAGAGTTACTACCTAGAGAAGTCCTCAGATATTTCATAGCTACCGCATTCATTTCTGAGCCTTGTGTTGATCTTTGAATCTTCTACCAAAGAGCTGCATTGAATGTCCCTGAGTTCAGAATAGATACACATTGCTTTTCATTCAGTTGATGTTCCTTGCCAAAGTATCAGTTAGTAAAGACGTCAATGGTTCATCTTGGCTCCTTCTGGTTGGATAGTTCACATTCCACATGGATCCCACGATGGTCAAACCCGTTCAGTCAAAATCGCATCTTGGTGAGACACTGTAAGTGTCTCACCAATGCGATTATGTCCCTCTGCAGCCAAAACTTTGGCCTGTTGGCCAGACCCTTTGCCAAGCACACTACGGTCTCCCCAAACTCACATCTTTTGGCCAGAATGGTGTTTGTCACCAAGACTCACACCAAACTCCTCCATTCTGTCTGAGCTCTCCTCAAACTTGATATTATAAACCATATCGGCAAGAGTCTACCGATGTCACCCTGACACATCTTTCTCTACCCAAGCTTCGCATTCTTTGTTGAGACCCTATTGGGTCGGCAGGACATCCATGGGTCGCTGAGACCTTTTTCCAAAGGCTAAATCCTTCGGCGAGCTCCTTTTTGTTGGTAGGGCCTGCTTGCTTCGCCCAGACCTCATACCGAGGTCTTCTCTTTTTCTGAGTTCATTTCGATATCTCCCTGAACTCCTCTTCGTTCAGCAAGACATTCGAGTGTCGGTGAGATGTTTTATCGAAAGCAAGAGGCTACCTTGAGACCCTTCATCTTCTGTCAATGAGACCTCCTTGATGTCACCCTGAACGCATTTTTCTCTACCGAGCTCTTTATTTCCTTCAGCAAGACCGTGGCAAGTCGAGAAGACTTCATAGTGAGGTCCAACAGTCATACTGATTCTTGCTTCCGTCGCTGAGACTACCTTCATTCACCGAGATATCTTATAGAATTCTTTTTCCTTCGGTGAACTCTTCATTTGGCAAGACACCTGGAAAGACCCCTGTTGTGGGCGAGACATTTGCCTGTCGGCGAGACCTCTCACCGGGCTCCTTAACTCTCGGCAATGAGCTACTTTCTCTTCGGTCAGGGAGACATTATGCCTTCACCAAGACATCATGGTGAAACTCTTTCCTTTGGCCGAGATCACCCTCGTTCGCCAAGACATGGCCGTGTCAAAAAGACCTCAGGGCAATAGCTGGAAACTACACCAAAGTCAAATGTCAGGGAGACCTCCTGCATCGGCAAGACATCTTGACGAAGGCACCCACCTATGCCTAGAATCTATCCTCCATCGAGTTGTTCACTTATTGGCAAGACACCACCAAGTCGGGGAGACATTTCTCTGACATGGAATGCTATACCAAAGGCCTTCTTGTTGATGAGACTTTAACAGGTTACTGAGACCTTACGCCGAACGCTTTGTCTTTCGGTGGGTTCCTTTTCCTATCGGGGAGACATCTTCACTTCAGCATGACCTTATGCCAATGTCAAACATTCTCGGCAAAATCTTTCATTGTCGGCCAGACTCCTGTCGAAGGAAAACATATCGAGGCCCCCCCTTTCTTCCTTCAGCAAGACCACCTCCATTCGTCGAGACCTCTTGTTGAGCCCCTCGCTTTTTTCTGAGCTCTTCATTTTAGGGAGACTTTTTTATAATCGCCGAGACATCTCAGTGAGATCCCTTAGTCATACTGAGGGCCCTCTTTCTTTTGTGTTGCTTCTATCTGTCGGCAAGAGATCATATGTTCGGTGAGAGATCTTACTGAAAGCACAGCGCTATCCTGAGACCCCTTTCATTTTGATAAGACTCCCCATCTGTCGGTAGGACTTCTTCCCGAGCTCATCATCTTTTAGTGATCTCACTTTATTTCGGGGAACAAACTACTTTAGCAAGACTTTTGGTGTCGGCGAGACGTCCTTGGTCTTCATTCCTTACATCGAAGGAACATCCCTTCGGTGAGACTACAGGTAGTCACCAGGACCTTATGCTGATATGAAAATCCTTTGCTGACACCACCTCATTTTGGCGAGACCTCCTGATCACCGAGACCACATAGCGATGAGAACCTACTTTTCCAAGAGAGCTACCTTTCCCATCGGCTAGATGCTATGTTGAATATGACCCTTCAGCGACCCTCTCATTTTCTTCGGTGAGACATCTGAGAGGTCTTGGTGATCTTCTCCTTAGATGATTTTCATGCTGAACCTTCCTAGGGCAAGTTCTCCCACTGAGTTCCCCGTGACCTAGCAAAAAATGTAGGATCCTTGCCCTCATGTGAATGTTCCATTGGCCTCTTGAAGATCTAACATATGATTATCCTTCCTGATTGAAACTATAGGTGAAAAATGGGCAATAGAAATAACAGGAAACCAGACAAACTCATGCGAGTTTTCACCAATACGAATAATAGATGAAAGAACCCCCCTTAATGGAACTTTATTTCAGTTAGTTGTTATAATACCCAATGATTACAGAAGGAGAGAATGCAAAACTATAGAAACATAAGCGAAAATGCAAACCTAGAGCACAAAACAAAAATTAATGCATGCATAAAATAACATACACATCTTCTATAAATGACCTCATATCTTCATAGAGGCTGAAACCAGCTTTCCAACGCTTTGAAAATTAGGAAAAACGGATAAGTGAGTTAAAAGATACGTCTCCTGGAGTGAAAATAGCAACATCTGACTTCTGAGGCCGAAAAAGAAATAAAAAAGGAAAACCCAAAAAATAAGACCTGCTCCATTTCGTAGAACTCAGAAATATCTTTCCGATGATATCTTGTTTGCAAAAAAATGATGTCGTATGTGAAAGTTATGCTCGTTTCCACGAAACTATTCAAAACTGCCCAATAAGGTCTCCAATAAGCCCTCAAGGGCTTAAAAAGTTCGGCCCTTGGTCGCCTAAGTGGACCAGGGGGCTAGCGGCCAGGGAGCTTCAGTGTTGCCCTTGGTCACCCACATGACTAGGGCTAGGGCTAAAATTCCGGCGGGGGTGGGCGCTTGGGCTCTGGTCGCCCATAGGACCTAGGCAAAGAGTTTAGGCATTGGGGGCTGAAACAAACCCTGGTGGTGCTGCATGGGAGAGCCACTGGTGGCTGCCTAGTGGCCGCCCAATGGTGGATCCCATTGTAACAAGTGGCACCAAATTTCAAAGAAATTTTTTATTTTTAAAATATTTTTTTGATTTTTTCTCTATTTTTGAGCCTCGTGAAGCGTGCTTGGGGGCCATACGACCCTCGGGTAAATTTTTTTTGCCTCTTCGGATGACTGTGTCCAAATCAGACAAATTTTATATCAAAATAGAGGTTTTTGGGCACTACAAATCTAACAGTGAGGTTTGTTTGGGCCCAAAGTGATCCAAAAATCAGGCGACCCCCAGATCTATTAGAAAAATCATCGAGCTTGAAACCCTCGCAGATCTAGCAAACGGTGACCAAAATGAATGAAATAAAAGTCATTTCTAACTTTTTCTAGCACTCTGAATCTAATGGAAAACCCCGATCTGATCCAAGATGCTTCATAAATATGCTCAAGGAATGAAACACTCGAGGGACCCCAAACAAGCTCTGTAATGTATTCCTCCAAAAAAGCTGAGAAGGGGCTGCAAATCAAGGCTCTGATACCATGTAGAAGTTGAAAAACCAACTTCATAGTCCCCAAGAATCACCTGCATAGAAGAGAAAAAAAAATAGAGATTGCATAAAGATGTGCAAAATTGATATATTCGAAGTACAAATAATTACAAGAGATGATTTGCTTTATAAAAGCAAAGATGCATAAACCTAATCTTATCTTGAGCAACAAGATAGCTCAATAAGATAAAGATAAGAACCTATAACTTAGGAATTAAATATGCCTAAGTAAACTTATGCAAATTGTAATTAAATAATTAATTACACCAACACCCCCGCATAAGTGCAACTTAGGGAGAAAAACCAACTTCATAGTCCCCAAGGATCACCTGCACATAAGAGAAAAACAAAAAAGCAGAGATTGCATAAAGATGTGCAAATTGATATATTCGAAGTACAAATAATTACAAGAGATAATTTGCTTTATAAAAGCAAAGGTGCATAAACCTAATCTTATCTTGAGCAACAAGATAGCTCAATAAGATAAAGATAAGAACCTATAACTTAGGAATTACATATGCCTAAGTAAACTTATGCAAAGTGTAATTAAATAATTAATTACACCAACAGATGTGTTGTTTGAATGTGTTTTATATTGGCATGTGTCCTATGTGATAGGGGCCCCAGATCAACATGAGGTCCATCGAGTTCCCTGAGACTTGCAACTTACACATGCAAGAGATATTTGTGGAAAAGACTTTAGTCACTTTCAAGAAAATGCTTTTAGAGATTGACCCAACAAAGCATAAGGGCATCATTGCAAAGCAGAAGAGAAATCCAAGGAACGCCATGGTTTTTGTGGACAAAATGGATTTTTTGGAAGCTTGAACTAGGTTAGAAAGCAAACACCATGCTAATTCCATAGGACGCCATTTCTTTAGGGTGTGCACAAAGTGTGTTTGTTGAAGAAGGCACTATAAATTACAAGGAGATTGATAAAGGTTGCAAACTAAATGCGAAAACGATAGATAGTAAAGAAATTTTCCAAAGCATTCCTTGTTTTATGTTGCCCATCGTAGGCTTCTCAAACTGGCTTGATGACAAGTGCAGTTGAAAAGAGGGATGAACCAATAGATTGGCGACCAAGCAAAAGATTACCAAGGCCACACCAGGTGAGGTAGATATAAATAGCTTTGAATGCTAAATGGGGCACCATGGTTGATGATGTGATTCAAGTGTTTGTTGAAGCTACCATGATTGTAGAGGAAGCTGCAAAACAAGCAAACCCACGAAGAAATCAGGGCAACAGAGGAGGTAAAAGATGGATCAATGATGGAGAAACGAGGTGATAATGCAGCCACATCCCATCCCTCCCCCACCAACTCACTGTCCAAAATTTGTCATGTGTTAATTCCGCGGGATGGGCGAAAAGAGGCCATGTGGTGGTGGGCACAAGAAATAATGAAGGCTCAGTGGCTTAATATTTTAAAGTTTTCATTTTTTCTTTCAAAAGCAAAGGCATTTAAGAAGGATTTAAATGTGCCCCCTTGAAAGCATCAAGATGTGGGTAAATCCCCACCTTTCCCCGCTACCTCATGGTTTGAAAATGCAAGCTTTTTAATTCCTGCGTGATGCACGAAATTGCACCATGTGGCAGATGGGCCCAACAAAAATTGAATGCTCAATTTTCCCAATAGAAATATTAAAAATCTCCATTCATTTTTTAGGCAAAAAATTTAGTAATTAAATGTTTCTGAAGAGAGAATGATTAGTGTGGGCCCGTGGATATTTTAAAGGGATTATGGATAAAATATTTTATCCATAGGGGATTTTAAAAGCCCCATTTTCAAAGGTAAAAGTTAAAGATGGGTTGTAGTGTAATGCATGGGTAAAGAATGATGGCACCGAAATGTTTGAGTATTCACTAGGTGAAATTTTTCATTGGTTGAAAATGGGTGAATGTTTTAAATGAAAAATTTAAAACATTGGATGCATGGATAAAGTGTTCTACTTGAAGAGTGAATAAAAGTGAATAAATATTTCACTATTTGGGTGGCTACTATTTTTATAGAAATGAAATGGGGGGGAATATTTGATGAAGTGAGTTGAATATTCGCTCTTTCAATGGTCCTTTTATTGAAATTTGAGTTGTCCATTGGCTTCAATATTAAAGTTAAACATTAATATCTAAAAATGAAATTAAAAGGTCTAGCTACAATAAATGAGAAAAAAACAAGTTTTCATGGGAAAAGATGTTTTTTACACAGTTGGGTGAAAATGGAGATTCTCCACATGGGAAAATTTTTTGTTGCTAAACAACTTGAGACAAAGGCAAAATTGAGAGGCAAAATCTATTGCAAAGGAAGAGATATGAGAGAAGCTTTACAAATTTGTTGATCAATGGGAAAGATGCTTCCAGATGTCATCTACAGATCAATTTCTAGAGCCTTCCTTTCTTTTATTTCTTCTCTTCTTCTCTCATTGTTCTAAGATTCTAAATTCTTGTATGGGGTTGGGTAAATAGAACATGTTGACTTATGAGTCATAAATTGAGTCTGTAAGCCGTTAATGCTGATTTCATGAGTAAATATTACCTAGTTTGTGCAAATTAATCATGAAAGTCATGAATGTCATCAAATTGTCTCCAGATTTGCACATTTTTAGTCATATAAATTCAAGAATACCAAGTATCTTTGGATTTGTCATCTCAATTTCCTTGAGATTGTTTTATCTGTTAATGGTTTTGATTCAATGAAATGGTTAAAACACTTTGAGCAAATGCTTGTGATTTCAAGTGTGCAGGTTGGATCTGATAAGAAGAATTTAATTGCAAACAGAAGAGGATTTGTTGATGTAATACATTAACAGTTGTTAATCCATTGGTTGAAATATATTTGTTGATGAATTCATTTTATGCATTTTGACTCCATGGCCCAGAATTAGGCACTAGTCTATCATTTAGCCTTATGCATCTTAGAAACAATTTTAAAATCAAATTCATTTTAAATCCCTGAAGTATTTTGTTGAGTTCTGCCTCCCAATTGCTGAGTGAGTATAAATATACCAAGGATGCAACCAGATTTGAGGTTTTCAATGCTTTCCTTAGTGTATTTTCATTGGGATTTATTTTCTATAAAAGGAAATGTCTATGGATAGTTGTATTTAAGTTTTTTAGGCATTGTATAGGTTGACCCACCTTGGTCTTGCACAACTAGAAGTGTAGAAGATCTCAATCTTTGACTGAATCTTGTCAGTTGGCCAAATCCCTCTTTGAGTCTGAGTATAATAAATTGTCTATTCTTTAGGATTCATTGAGATGGTCAATTTGGAGCACCAACAAGATGGAAAATCTATTGGGGAATGCACTCAAAAATTTGGTTGCAAATTGCTTTATCAAAGAGTAATTCAAATCTTGAAGAAGCTAGTCTTAAGAGTCATTTCATAGAGTCATTATTATTTCCCATTCTGAATGTAGTTCAAATATTTATGAATTTCAAGCCTGGATGAAGAATTTTTTGTAGTGAACTTGAAGATTTCATGATCTGTGGTGCTATGCTAGTGAAAGGAACTTAGAAAGAAAATTACATGCAAAAGAACTCTATACTTCTTGAAGTTCAGTCTTCTACAAAGAAAGGTGGTGACTCTGTTAGAAGAACCAGTTGAAGAGGTGAATATAGTTCTAGATCTACAAATATTTCCAATCAGAAGAACAATTTGCTGTAGTTGCAACATTTCCAGGTATTCTTCACCTTTGGTTTTCAAGAAAATTGTGTGTGAAAACCATATTTGAACTTCTTAGGAAAAAATTTAGTTCCCTATTGAGTGAATTAGCACTAACAAAGGGAAGGGTCAGTAAATTTAAGTTTGTACACTTCCATTTGTTGGATTTGTTAAATGTAATTGTAGTTCCATTGGAATAATTTTTTCTAGTGCTCAAGTATCTTCTAGTGTAGATGGTTAGAGTGCATTTGTATATCTTAGGGATTTCCATCCATTTGCATTATCATTTATTTCAAGCCCAGGTTATTACCATGACAACAATTTTCATAGTAATCCTTCATTTGGTCATGGTTATCATGATGCACAATTAGTTGAGCCTTGATTTGCATATATCCATGGATCATAAAATAGCCATACCATCAGAAACTTTAAGACAACTTTTCAAGAAGTTTCAGAAGTTTGATAATCTTCACACATTTGAGACCCCAAAGTACAAGAACCCAAGAGTGCATAAGCCTAAGATAAGTCTAGAGTGGAAGGTTGAGTTTGAAAGAGGACTTAAAGAGATGGATGAAAGGCACTGGATGTTTCAACAAGCCTAGTTAAGAGACAATCATATTGTGTCTAATCACCAAATTGCTACACCTTTTGTCAATTCCTTTGATCCATTGTATGCTCAATTATATTTTTCATGGGTTGATTACAAAACTGAGAGTATGCCAGCTCAAGTCTATAAAAGGATACCTAGATTTGATGGATACAATGTATGTGAAGGAGATGCACATGTTAAAAGTTTTTCCAGCTTTATGGAGAAATATTCATTTAGATATCAAGATATGTGGATGAGATTTTTTGTCAGATCTCTTGAAGCTAGAGCTTGAGATTGGTATCTAAGTTTTCCTGAGAAGTCATTTCCTTGCTGGGATAAATTATTGAATTCTTATAGAAAAGAGTTTGCAAGAGAGACTTCTAACCTTGTCACAAGGTTAAAGTAGATTAAAAACCAAGATGAAAAGTCAAGCATTGATTTTAGTCATAGATTTGATGTTTTTCTTTCACTAATCCCAAAGAATTTCAGACCTAGTACTCCAAATTGTATCCATATGGATTTTGAAGCCTATGAGGAAGGATCTAGTGCATTGTTAAAAGATTTCGGAATATTGAGTATGCAAATGGCTTACACATTTCTAGATAGTTTGGAGAAGTAGAGGAATGAATATGTGCAAAGTTTGTTGTATGCCATTTTGGGCAAACATGCTGATGAAATCAGCAACTGTGCGAATGCAAATGATCAAAGCTTTTCAAACAAGTGCATACTTGAGAAGATAAAAGATAAGGATGATGCATCATCAGGTGATGAGGAAGTTGTTCATGAACAACTTACAAAAGAAATGTGCCTAGCTGAAATTCACAGCCATGATGATGAAGGACATGATGAGAGGAATGAAACATTTGAAGTTTCTTCTATCTCCTCTGAAAATGCAAAAACAGAAAGAAAATTTTCTATAGCAATTGAAGATTGCAATAATGCAGATAACATCCTAAATGATCATCTAAGTTCAAAATGTGCTGATAATGCTTCCCCTTCAAGTGATGAATGTGATTTTGCAAGGAACAATGGAATTCCATGTCTTCCGAGCCAAGAACATGATGAAGAATATGAGTTGGATTTACTCTTTGAAGAAGAGATATGCAATCAGTAATGTTATGATGCAATTGATCATGTCAATTCTACATATGTTGAATGTAGCTTTGATGCAAGTCTCCATAATGAGGCATTGGATTTTGTTGATTTGAGAAATGTTGCTCAGAATGTTAGTATATCAGCTACAAGTTAAGAGGATACACATCATAAATTCAATGAAAACACCCAGTCTAATGTTGAAATGAAAAAAGATGTGGATTGCTGCCATGACATTTCAGAAGTAAGTAAAGATGAACGAGTGGACTATGCACTCACTGTGATTGGTTGTGACCATACTCTTGACAAGATTGTTAGCAATTCAATCTCCTATGATTTAGGAGATCCTATTTATGATCAGCCTATTGAGTTTTCAGAATTTGAAGATGATGACATCATGGTATATCCTGATCTACAATTTGATAATGCATCCAGTTCTAGTGAAGGTCAAAGAGAGGAAGTGGTTGAAAGAATGGATCAAAGCAATGATCTATTAAGTTGTGAAAAAATTTCAGATTTGTTGACCATAGAATATGAGAAATCTACACATGAAGACAACTCTCAATTATTGTGTGCTTCTCACATTGATTTTGATAGTGATGATGATCCTCAAGATGCAAGGTATGATGCATTTTTTATATTCTCCTTCCAATGATGAATCAGCTGATGATGATGATGATGATGTGAATGAAGACAAGCAACCATTTGATGGTAATGATGCACTGTATAATGAATATGAAAGTGTGCATGATGATGCAAACTCAAAAATTTGTTTTGATGAGTTGGAAATAGTAGTTGACCATGAGGTTTTTGCATCCGATGAGCCCAGTTTTGAAGATTTTAATGTAGATTTGGATAAGTGTCTATTTTCTAACTTGAATGAGCCTAGTCATGAGTCTTTGAATGTGAATATGAATGTTGATTTCAATGAGAAATCAAATTGTCTTTTTGAATCATAATTTTCCACTATTGAGCAAGCTTGGGATGTTGAAAGTGTTGATACCTTATGTTGATGACAATATGACTACAGATGAGGACAATTCAAAAATCTTTGATGACTCTCAATACCAACATGATGAAGGAAAGTTGTAGAGTATTCCAATGCATGAGTATGTCTCTTTGAATACACTTGGAGATGGTTTGCATGATGAGCAAGATCTTCTAGTAAGTTCTTGTGATGGTTTCACCTTTAATATGTAAACTAATGATCAAGTTGAGCATAATAGTACCAGCCATATAGCAGATTGTGAGTGCTATTTTTGTCAGCTGGGAGAAGTTTTCACAAAGTGTGGCAATGTGCAAGATAGTGAATAATTTTTTCTTCAACTTGAGAGTGATTTACATGATGAATATAATCAATTGTTGCCACATGATAATCAACATTTTGAGGGTAAGCCTGACTTTTAGATGCATAGTGATTGTGAACATGTTGATAATGTTGTATATGATTGCCTGTTGGGAGGCACTAGCATGTTTAATCAATCAGATGGTTGTGATCTAACTATGCTTTCATATGGTTTTGATCACCACTTTCAATTGTTGCTACTTGGTACAAAATTAGAGAATGAAGAGAGTGGTAGTGATGTGGCTTATTTGATTTGGTTCCGCTTGATGATAATGAAGTCAAACAGAAAGCAAGTTTCCACTTGCACAAAGGCAGCTTGTTGCTTGTGTTTTCAAGGGTGCAGTTGTTCATGTTGTTATGGTTTGACAAGTGTAAGCATGAGTTGAGGGAGATCAGTTCTTTTTACAGAATTGTGTTTGATAGAGGTAAGTATTGATTCTCCTTTTCATTTGGTGGCCTGGGGTTTCCAGATGAAGTTGAAAAAGAAGGTTAAATAAAGGATTAGTTCGAGGGCATCTGATGGACTCAGTGTTTGGTCTACTCCCCAAAGATTTGGAATCTTTCTATGCCCATAGGGAGCATACATCCCCAGTCAGAGCCACTGATGGAACTCTCAAATTTTACAAATTTGAAGTGCCCATTTCAAAAATTTTGCCTATGCACTTTTAGAAGTGCATTTAAAGAATCTACCTAAATGACCTACTTTGGAGGGTCATATTTTGAAGAATGTTGATTTTCGTGCAAAACCCATTTGAAAGCCCACTCTTGTGACATATGTGAATTTTCATGTCAATTTTCATCTTCCCATGATGAGTTTTGATAGGGTTTCAAAAAGTGAAGCTGGAGGGTTTTGACACTTTTTTGTTGTTTGCAAACTTTCAGTTTTACAAAGTAACCTCCCATTTGAGCTTTCATTTTGCAAACGGATGATTGTAAAGTTAAAATTGTTGTTTCTTTCTATTCTACATACCAATATGAGCTCACATGTTAGGTTTCAGAGTCTCATGACCTGATTTTCTATTTTTACCAAGTCAAAACCAAATGCAATTTCTCCTATTTTGCACTTGCATTTTCAGAAATCTTTTTGAGAGGCCAACTTTGACCATCAATATCTTTATATGGATGATGATTTGATAAAATTACTCTTGCAAACGTGCTCAATGTACCAAAATGATCTACTGTGTCCAGTGGCAGCTCACCAAGAGTTGATTTGGTTAGTTTTAATTGGTTCTGAATAGGCTGTTGTTGCAGAAAGTTCAACAGAGCAATTTTGACAGTGAATTTATTTCACCTCCTAATATCTTTTGCCAAACCATCTTTTGCACTCCATTCTCGGGTCAGATGTCTAAATTCTTGTAAGTTTTTATAGCTCCAGGAGTTCATTTTCCCAATTTTAAAAGGTGATTCCAAAGCCCACTTGGCCAGTTTTCACCATTCTGCAAATGTGCCAGAAAATAGATTTTAATGATAACCCAATTTGAATTTTCACCTCAAGAGCATTCAAAAGGCAGTGTTGAGTCAATTGAGCATAAAATTTGTTTTGGAACAAAAAAAAAATTAGTGTGGCCACATGGGGCCCGACATGCTTTGCATTGTTATGAGGTTGTAAATGTTGAGTTTGGTCAACTGGGATATGGGAATCTCTCAATGGTTGTTTCAAACGATTTCCAACTTGCAATGAATCATGCAAGGAAAAATCTTGAGCATAGCACCCAAGCATCAGAATATGCAAAGTCTTTTCTAGTAAAGGACATGTGCTTTTCAATCAAATTGAAAAGGTGATGCTTCACTTTCAGTTGCATGGGATCAAGTCATTGTAACTAAGGAAATTTTATGGGTTAGCTTATAATCATGCATAAAACATAAACCCTAGCTAACTATGAAGAACAATGGAGGAAAATACATAAAACAAGAACAATTATACCAAATAGTCCTAAAAATCTCCATGAATCACCTCCATAACCCTTCTCAACTTGCTAAAAATGTGTGTTTTCCCTCAAATTTGTTGTGAGAAATCTAATGACTATGACAATGACAAAGAAAATGTTGAAGGATTTGAAATCACTACATGCAATACTATGATATCATGCAAATAGTAAGCACCAAAACAATGCCAAATGAAATGTAAATATGACTATGACAAAGTGACAAGAATGCAAGATTTCCTAAGATGAGATCAAGTATGCAAAAGATGAAGTGCTAAGAAGTGCCAAAATGAGAGCAAAATATGCATTTTATAGCAAATGCAATTTTGGATGGATGGCAAAGATTAAAGTTGATGAATGCCCTAAAATTAACAGTTAAGATTGCATGTGACAACCCACACTTAAGGTTAGGGGAAAATTTTGAAATGAGGGGCCAAGATGCAATTTGAGAAAATAAAATCGATAGTTGAAAACAAATGTGACAGGGAGATAAAGATTGGATAGAAAGAGAAAGATTTGGAAAATCAAATAATTTTAGAAATTACTTAATTTATAGAAGAAAATTATCATTTTTGAATTAAAATTAACTCAAAAATGTGGAGTTATGTGAAAGTAAATAATTGATTTTGAATTATTTACTAAAAGAAGTGGAAGTTGGCAATGTGAGACCATTTTAATAACTAATTTTATTTAAAATGGAGGAAATTAAGTGAGACAATTAAATAATCAATTCTAATTATTTAATCATGGAAGAAGTGGACCGATAATTAAATAAATTATGGAAGACTTATTTAATTATGAAAAGACCTTTAGCATTAGAGACGTATTTAAATAAAAAAATAAAGTTTATTTATTTAAATAATCAAGAGAGAATAATGTATTAATTAAATAAATTTAATTATTTATTTAATTAAAGAGGAGATTAGACATTAGTGACGTATTTAAATAAAATAAGTGTAATTTATTTATTTAAATAGTCAAGAAGAATAGAAGGTATAAATTAATTATGTTTTTAGAAGAAATATGGAGAAATTAAGAGTCACAGGCCTAGGTCAATTTTAGGTGTCTACATTTTTCCTCTTTTTGTCATATTGCAGCCTATTGTGTTGTGACAAAGAAAATAAGTCAAAAAATATGCCCTGCCGAAGGTATAGAGTATCTATGCCCCATTGGGAAAATTTTCAAATTTTGGGCCGGTGACAAAATTTTTTGGAAAGTGTCCCTATAAGTCAATTTGATGTCCAAAAAGACAATGGCGCAGACGGTTCTAGATTTTGGGGAGTTTAAAACAACCAAAAAGGTGGCTAAATTTGGTCAAAAGAACCTCCAGTAATAAAAGGTTTAACCGAGGCCATTTTGACTCGATAAATAGGTTGACAATGGGGTAAAAGTCAATTCATTTTTACTTTTAATCTTTGTAAATTTGAGAGCTCAGAGTGAGGAGGACTTTGGAAAAGATGGTGATTCCAATGACCAAGCACCATGGGGAGATTGTGCGGACCTACAGATGGCTAGAGGGCTAAGAGCTAGCGGTACGTACACCTAACTTGCTTTGTCATTTGATCATTTTTCACATCATTTTTAGGGTTTTAGGTCAAATAATTAATGCACCATGACATATATGCATGCACATAAAGCTACATTTTTGTTTGCATTCGACGCGTTTGATGTGTCATGACGCAAATGCAAAGGGTCACTAGGATAGGACAACAAAAGTGTGATACATTTGAAAAAACCAAGACACATTTGCAAAATTGTGTCACAATCGAGGGGTGTAATGCCACATTCAAAAAGTTGCAACGCATTCACGAACTCAAATGACGCATGTGAAAAAAAAGTGATGCATGTGCCAAAAATCGTGAGGCAAGTGCTCTTTTGAGATGCAAATGTGAGAAGAAATGATACAATCGCCGGATCAAGACCCAATTGAAGTATAGAGTGATGTAAACACCTTATTGTGACACAAATGAAGTCAACACAACATATTTGACTTTGAATTTGATCAAGGTTGACTTTGTTCAATTTCAAAATTTAAAATTCCTTTGAGCTAGATAAATGATAATGATGCTTTTCGATAAGGTGTTGATGTGTGTTTTGACATGTGCAGAGATAGTTAGTGCCTATTTATACTTGTGAGAGCAGGCCATCCACATACAGATTCTGGGACCAGTTTTGGGAAAGGGAGAGACAATGACTAATGTGACTGGGACTCTACTATGTCACCTATATGCCCATTATCTAGGCAAATAGGGGACTTTTGACTGCACTCTCTGAGAGGTGGCATTCTAAGACCTTCCACTTGCCGACAGGGGAGGCCACAGCCACCCTTGAGGATGTGTATTAGATCCTACGCCTACTGATCTGAGGAGAGCGGATTGTATACAAACCACAACATGGGTATCAGACTTTCACAACATATTATCATGATCAAGGTGTAGGGCTGGGGATGAAGGGATATCAGATCTGATGGGAGTTCATGGCAGAGCATTATGGGAAATTTGATGCTCTATTGGCAACACTAATTGGAGGGGTGATGATTCTTGACCGCCGAGGACATAGATTTCCCATTTGTTGGGGAGATGTGCTTGTCGAGATGAGATAGGACAAGACCGCGTATGCCTAGGGACCTTGCATATTGGGGATGTTATACCATCAACTATATGAGGTTGCCTACGAGAGAGCACAGAGTATTGGCTGCGGGATACTCCTAATGATTTGGGCATGGGAGAACGTCGCTATTTTTCATCTGCCTATCTAGAGAACACAACTAGTGGATGGTATGCCATATGTCTTTTATTATGTGGGAACTTTACAACAGACTCGAGTTGGTGAGACAAGTTGGTGTTGTCATCGTATTGACACCATGATATCTTTCATATGGAGGCCATACAGGGATTGCGGGTAGTGGGAGGATGAGGCCAATCACCTCAATTTTTGTAGGTAGTTTAGGTATTTGATTGGCAGGACTGTGTAGAGTCAGCTCATCATAGAGATGTACTTGCCTCAGAGGGTGTTACAATAGTTTGGTGAGCAATAGGGTGTTCATATGGGTACAACCAAGTATGCCCAGTCATCTAGAGAGTCAGCATGGGGTCCATCGATATTAGTGCCATTCTCTGAGCAGTAGATTGATGGGCTCGTAGCCCAGCAATGGTGATGGAGTGGAGGTGTTGTAGATCCAGGTACCACCACAGACTATGATTTATGGTGGAAAACTCATAGGTCAATCCCTTTGATAGATTCGAGTTGACTGGCACCCATTGATAGGAGATCAATCATACCACATGTGCAACAAGGTGGTCAAGGAGGTAGATCCGAAGATAGGGGAGAGGCAGAGGGTGAGGGAGGGATGGAGGCAGGGGTGGAGGGAGAGATGGAGATGACAAAGATGATGGGGGAGATGGCAGGAGGAGGAGGAGATGAGGAGACAGTGGGAGGTAGGCCAGGAGGGTGAGATAGCGTGTGGATCGAGTGCCCCTAGTACCGATCCCTGAGGTAGCCAAGGAGGAGGAGAGAGAGGAGGAGTCGAGGCAGGAGGAGGGGAGACAGGAGGAGCATGTGACGAAGGAGGGGTTGCCTAAGATGGAGGTTCGACAGGAGGTGAAGATGGAGGTAGAGCTGAGAGAGGAGGGAGTTGTCGGGGGAGAGGAGGATGTGGAGGATGATGAGGAGATGGGTGATGATGATGATGCTATAGATGAGGCAGAGCGGCTCTTGAGGTGGTGGATGATAGAGGGAGATGATGAGGCACCCCCTGGACCACCGCTAGGAGATGATACAGTGATGAATCAGTGAGTGGAAGACCTACAAAGGAGGCTAGATGAGAACACAACACAGGTGAGGGCCCTACAGGCAGAGCTAGAGGTGCTTAGGGTAGAGTAGGATCAGGCAATGATCCATCAATAGGAGTCAACTTAGTGGTGCACGAAGTTTGCACGGTTATGCTCAGGACCATCAGGGGATATGGCGTGAGAGTTTACTAGGGTTAGCACCTGTCTAGGATGGTATAGGTCATTATATGAGTAGGTGGTTCCACCCGAGAGGCAAGATCCTACCTTGACACGATCACAAATGAGGATAGGCAGTGGTAGCAGCAGCAGGAGTGAGAGCAGTGCATGGGGATCTACCTCCTCAAGCCATTCATCAAGGCACGGGTCTAGCCATTCTCATAGACATGCCTCAAGTCATAGATTAGGTCATATCCACAGGTCATCTGGGTCAAAGCATAGGTCATCTCATAGCCAACCTCTAGTGACAGACCCATCAGCTTCTCAGACACAGGCAACAGTGGCATCCCAAGTGCATACTATAGTTCAAATGATTCCCTCGATGATAGTACCATCAGCTTCACGGGCACAGGTTGCCATGGCCTCATAGGTTATGCTAGTGCTAGATTTAGGTCATCAGTCACCATGCTCTATTCCATGAGGGGATGAGGAGAGTACCTCCTAGGGGCATTTGACATGCATACTTTCTTGACATTCATATTTCAAACATTTATGTTATGACACTTTATGTATTGACTATCAAGCCTGCGAGCTCTATTTTTGGGATATCTCCTGACTTTATCTTGTGACATTATATTTTTTGAGATCATATATAAATATGATGTGGTTTTGGATGCAACCTATATGATTCATGTTATGTGATGATGCATTAGATGGATGCTTATCTGATAATTACTTATGATGATGTGATGTTTATTTATGCATTTATGTTTCCTATGATGATGTCGTTTTATATGTCATGTCATGTACGCATTTATGATGATTATTTATGATGTGATGCCATGATAATGTGATATTTATTTATTCTTATATGTCATGACAATGTTATGTTGTATTGATGATGATATGGATGCATAATGTTTGATTTTAACTGATGCCATGTGTATGATTATGGATATGTTAATGCATGACTATATATGTATGTAATATGTGACATAAGATATGTGTTTTAATGATATGTATGTGCAGACCTAATGAAATACCTATATGGTCATTTATGTACTTATGTTTTTGTATGTCATGGGATATCATGTGAGATGGACAAGACAGGATGGCAAGATAGAAGAAGGTGAATGTTAGCATGGAGACCAAATCCTTCAACATATTACCATAGGACTTAAACAATTATTGCTCTTAATCATTGTTGGGCGGATTGTTGTAATGGTCAAAAAACACCATGATATGACATAAATCAAAGTGTGCAAGGTCATACCATCACATTACAGAAACAAATAAAGACAAGTCATGAAATGCCATTGCTCCTCTAAATCCTGTTGTCAAGACATCCTTGAGGAACTAGCAACATGACTTCCAAAAGACAAGACAAGACAATCATCATGATACGTCGCTGCTCCTCTAAATCCTGTTGTTGGGACATCCTCGAGGAACTGGTAGCTTGATGATGAGAAATTAAATGCCAAGTGTTTGCCAAGTGTCTAGATGTTGAAATGTCAAGTTTGTCAAGTATGTCTGAATGTCAAGTGCTATGATGTCAAGATGCCAAGGTTGTCGATTTCAAATGCCAAAGGTGTCATGTTTTGACCAATGTCAAGGTGTCAAATGTCAAAGTTTTCCAATTTGAGGAAGGACACATCCTGAATAATGTCGATGTCAAGAGGATCCCTCAAAATGCCAGATGATGGTGATGATGCTTAGGAAGGACACATCCTAATGCATAAATGTCAGGGTTTGTTCTTTAGGAAACATCCGAAGAATAACCAAGAGTCAATTATTTGACTGGATTTTTTTGAGTTTGACTTATTTTGACCAAGGTTGACTGAAGTTTGACTATTGTTGACTACATGTCGATGTTGACATGCTGCTTTGTGTGACGTGTTGTATTAAAGAATTTCCAAAGTGTGTTTTAGAATTTTTCTTGTTTTGAAATGACTTGTTTGACTTGGAGATATTTTGATGTGTGTGCTAGTGTAGTACCATGAATCCCAATGGACTGACCTAGTGTGGCCTCAGGGGCTCATTGATTAATGGCCTTGCCTACATCATACACTCAAAAGATCTCATAGTTTGACAGGGCCAATGACTTTGTCTTGATGACCAAATATTGGGTCATGATTTTTATTTTGACAAACCTAAAATGACTGACCTAATGTCTTAGGGGCCCAATGACGAGCCTTGCCTACGTAGCAAATGCGCAGAGACAACACAGTTAAGACAAATGACAAATATTGATTGACATGACATACTTGTCAAGAAATGACTTTGTTTTTTGTGTTTTCGAGATATTTTGACTTTTCTGTGTTTTTCTCCAAGACGTTTTTCAAAATTTAGGTCTTTTTTTAAGGACATTTTTTGATTTTTTGGTCTTTTTTTTCATGGCATTTTTCGATTTTTAGGTCTTTTTTTTCAGGACATTTTATGATGTTTTTGGTCTTTTTTTAGGACTTTTTATGATGTTTTTGTCTTTTATCAGGACTTTTTATGATGTTTTTATCTTTTTTAGGACTTTTTATGATGTTTTTATCTTTTTTTAGGACTTTTTATGATGTTTTTGTCATTTTTTTAGGACTTTTTATGATATTTGTATCTTTTTTTAGGACTTTTTCGAGTGATAGGACCATGTGCGATACCCACTGCAATCAGGTAATAGAGATTTTCCCCTAGTTAGGTCTAAGACTAGCCAACTAGATGGATGCAGAAAGGATGTGCGCAGGTGATGAATGGGTGATAAATAGGAATTGATGTCAATTGTTATCAACCATGAGAGAAAATAATGGGGATTTGGTGATGGGTGGCAAGGTGATGTCAGAAAAGTGAGTGTCTATTATGGACCAAGGAATATAGAGTGACAGTAGATGTCCGAGCAATGACTAACTACACATGCACCTGTTTACCAAGTTTTCACCATGGTACTTATCCAAAGCACCTATTTTCCAAGTTTTCACTATTGGATGAATTATTTCTCTTTACTATTTTTGTCATATATATATATATATATATTTTGGTGTCACTAAGATGCCTATTTTCCAGGTTTTCATTAGGGTGATGATTTTTTTATATTTTTCAATTTTTTTGTATTTTTAAGGTATTCAACTTGACTTTCTGATGCTATGCATAGAACTTGCAAAGATGTAGACTGTTGATAGACTTTTTCAGTTGATCACCATCTAGTGTAGCTATTTAATATGCTCCAAAACCAAAAGAGGAAATGATGACGTAAGGACCCAACCAATTTGGTTCGAACTTGCCAAGTTTTTCTCTATCAACCTAATTCTTAGGATTTTGCATGAGGACTAAATGACCAATGTCAAACTTCCTGACCACGACTCTTGTTGTAATTGCGTTAGAGATGATTTTGATATGTCTGTAAATGGTTCAGGGAATTATGTCTTCTTTCCTCTAACATCTCCAGCTCATGTAGTCATCACTGTTTGTATTCTTCATCTACTAGACCCTTCAGGAAAACTCATAAGGATGGAATTTCAACCTCGATGGGTAATATAGCTTTAGCTCCAAAGACCAAGGCAAATGAAGTAGCTCCTGCAAGCATGTGGATGTTGGTGTGGTAAGCCCACAGAGCAGGGTTAAGTTGGATGTTTTAGTGATGACTAACGTCATTGATAGTATTTTTGAGAATTTTAAGGATGGTTTTATTTGACGCCTCAGCTTGACCATTTCCTTGTGGGTAATATGGCATGGAAGAATGATGTTGGATATGGAATCGTTCACATAACTCATGAATGTCTTGATTTTTGAATGGATGTTTGTTGTCTGTAATGATGGACTACGGAATACCATACCAGAAAATGATGTAGTTGAGAATGAATTTGGAAATTTGTTTGCCAGTTATGTATGTAAGGGGGATGGCTTTGATCCACTTAGTAAAATACTCAGTGGTGGTGATAATGAATTTGTAGCCATTGGACAAGGTAGGATGGATCTTTCCCACGAGGTCGAGTCCCCATTATGTGAAGGGCCATGAAGATGTAATCGGCTAGAGTTCTTGTGCTAGAGCATGAATTAAGTCACTATGTATTTGACATTGGTGGCAAGTCTTGACAAACTCAAGTGCATCTTTTTCAATGGTCGGCCAATAATACCCAAGTCTCGTTATCTTCTTGGCTAGAGTAGGATTACTCAAATGAGGCATGCATATACCCTCATGTACTTCACGTAAGGTTGTCCATGCTTCGTTGGTGTCGAGACATCGAAGGAGGGTGTTGTCAAAGATGCGGCGGTAGAGGGTTTCACTGACAGTGTATCAGGGAGCTTTTCGGATAAAATACTTTCGCTAGTTGTTGGATAAGTTGGGGGGAAGGGTTTGGGACTTGAGATAGTCATAAATGTCTTGATACCAGGGAGAATCAGGACAAACAAGCTCGCAGACCATCTCTGATTTTGGAACATCATATGCATGGACCAAAAGTTATTCTACCAAGAACTCCAGTTGAGGCATATTGCTTGGAATGTCTAGGAGAGAGCCGATTGTAGCCATTGCATCTGTTGCCTTGTTTTGTGCTCTCAGAACTTGTTCAAAAGTCACCATGTGGAAATATGTATGAAAACTATCAACCATTCATTTGTAAGGAATTAATTTATCATCCTTGGTATCAGTCATCATTCACTTGGTTGATGACCAGCTGAGAGTCTCCATAAACATGATCTATCATGATTTTCCATTTTATGGCCATTTTGAGTCTTGTCACAAGTGCCTCGTATTCTGTGACATTATTTGTGCATGGAAAAGCTATGCGGAAAGACTTAGGGATGGAGTCCCCTTATGGAGTGACAAATAATATTACTGCCCCCAATCCATGACTAGTATGAGACCCATCAAAATATAGCCTCCAAGGTGACTTAGGTTCTATATGAAATATGGACTTATCTAGAAAATCTGGTACTAATGGGTGATTACTTTGTATAGGTGCATCTGTCAGTTGGTCTGCTATCACTTGTCCCTTTATAGCCTTTCGTTCTACACATTGGATGCCATATTTGCTCAAAATCATGACCCATTTTGCTAGATGTCCTATCAATGCTGGGCGACTCAAGAGATATTTCAATAGGTCAATCTTGGCTACTAGATGTGTCCTATGATTCAACATATAGTGTCTTGGCTTCTGAGCAGCAAAGACCACTACTAGGGAAGCATGTTCAATTGATGTGTAATTCAACTCATATTTGACCAGTGTCTGACTAATATAATATATGGCCCTTTCCTTCTCATCATGGTCATTTTGTGCTAGTAATTCCCCTAGTGTTGAAGTTGTTGTGGAAATGTATAAGATCAAAGGTTTCCCTTCGATTGGTGGCATTAAAATAGGTGGTGACAAGAGATAGTCTTTTATTAGTTGAAAGGCCTCCTAACATTTATCTGTCCACACAAAGGGGATACTCTTGTGTAGACACATAAAAATGGCCTAGACCTGCAAACCATATTTTTATGTCTTATCATATTTTGTCTATAGTCCAAATTCAACTATTAATTAAATAATTCATAATTATTTAATTAATTAATGTCTTTTATTCCTCTTGATTATTTAAATAAATAAATTTTATTTATTTACTTAAAGGCATCACTAATTATCTAATGTCTCTCCACAATTAAATAAATTTCTTAATTTATTTAATTATCCTTGTCCATTATTTCCTCCTAATTATTTAAATAAATAAGATGTATTTATTTAAATGCGTCATTAATATTTCATGACCTCTTATAATTAAATAAATTCTTTAATTTATTTAATTATCGTCCACCATGGTTTTTTCCAATTTTAAATAAAGATATTTAATTAAAATTGTCCACTTTCCAATTCTTTGTTTTTTCTAATTTAAATAAAATCATTTATGTAAATTATCCCACTTTCTAATTTTCCCACTTTTTAGTAAATAATTAAAGAATTCAATTATTCACTGTCACATGATTTTTCCTCCTTTTTGAGTTAAATTAATTTTTAATTCGAAATAATCTTTTTCCTCCAAAAATCAAATAACTTTTATTTGATTATTGATTTTTCAAATCTTGTATTTCTATCCAATCTTTATCTTCTTGATTTTCTAAATCTTTCTTTTTCTATCCAATATTTATCTTCCTCTCACATTTATTTTCAACCATCAATTTGATTTTCTCAAATGGCATCTTGGCCGCTCATTTCAATTCTTTTCCCTAACCCTAATTATGGGTTGTCACACACAATCTTGACTATTGATTTTAGGGCATTTGTCAACTTTAATCTTGGTCGTCCGTCCAAAATTGCATTTTCTATAAAATGTCAATTTTTCTCACATTTTGGTTTACTTATGCTTAAACTTACACTTCTTAGAATTTTTCATATTTGGTATATTTTATCTCATTATTTATTGAGTCTTAGACATTCTTGTCATAAACATAGTCATATTTGCATTTACTTTGACATAGTTTAGACATATTTTAATGTTTATCATTTGCATGATAGCATTAGAGTCATTTTAAATCCTTCAAAATCTTGTTTAGGACTTTGTCATTGTCTCTATCATTAAATTGCTCACACATCCAATCTGAGGGAAACAATCACATTTGCAGCAAGTTAGAAGGGCTATGGAGGTGATTCATGGAGGCTTCGAAGGCGAATTGATATAATCATTCTATTTTATGCATTTTCCTCCTTTGTGCTTCATAGTTAGCTTTGGTTTCTATGATTAATGCTTTAATTTGTTAATGACCATAAAATTACCTCAGTTATATTGGTGAACCCGACATTTCTTTTTGCAGATTTTCATAGAGTTTTTTTTTTTTGTAGGTACAAGTACAAAACACCACATTCGTTTATTGTCAAGCCACATTCACCACATTGTGATGCATTCACTGTCTACAATTACGCATTCACTATGTTGCACTTCATACGCAGTGCAGAAAGCCGCATTTGTTGGACCGCAACACATTTGATCCCCCAAATAACGCATTTGAGATTCAAGCCACATTTGTCTATCAAACTCTAGAATGTGTAACCGAGCTGCATTTGATGTACAAAATGATGCAATCACTTTTATGTGATGCATTTGTTTGGGAAACTTTTGCTCTTGGGTTTTTCTAGATTTGACTTAATTCCTTTCTTGCATTTTGTTTTTCCTTTCTGCAATCTATAGTTTAGGTGTTTTTTGGTTACTAATCCTTGTTGGTAGTGTGTGGCATTTAAATTTCTTAGGGTCCAAGACAATCTACTCAAACTACTAACTTGTGGTTTTGCAGATTCGTTTGTCTAAGAAATCTAACTTTGAAACATTGTGCTTGTGATTTTTAGATTAGAAAATACTTCATTTGGTGCACTAAAATGAACATGTGTTTTATTCTACTTGATTGTTCTTGAAGGTGGTAGGTGACTATCCTCTCACCTTGTGCAAACTAGGTGATAAAAAAACTAGACCCATCTTATCTTTTGTGTAACCCTTGATGCAATAATCAAAGTATCCTCTCCCCTTACGCATTTATGAAATCTTGGGTGTAGGAGAAATAGTTATTTCCTCTAGAACTTGGGCCTTCCTTGGTGGGAAAAAGTAATCACCTCAAGGCGACTCAGACTGGCAATGGAGCTTTTTAGCCAAGCTACCCCCAACCGGTATATAAATGTGAATCCTAAGGGAAAGCCTAGGATTACAAGTGTAGATGTGTCATACAGACAAAGTAGTACTCCCCAAAACCCTATTGAGTGTAACCTCTTCAGGATGGAGTTCCTCCTAAATGAAGCTTAATATATTTCTCCATGTATGGCCACTCGAACAGGGGTTCCAAACTAAACACCTTTGTGTAGTAGCCAAAATCCTTCTATTTCCTAGCACAACGGTCATTGTGAAGGCATCCATATCTTTGCAGTTTTTAGTAGAGGTGATCAATCTTCCATGGGAGTTTCATGGGGGTTGGAAGCTTGGTTGACTTGAGAAGTGAGTGCACTATAAGGGGGATCCCATGCAACCAAACTTCTGGATTCACACGATAAGAATATGCGGTTGGGGAAACCCACATGGAATCTAGCAGATATTGTCCTGGCCTAACCATAGGATTGTGCTTGTCTTCTTTGTGATTGTTTACACACTCAAAATATTGTGCTTGCTAAGTATTTTTTGGACATTCAAACAAAAAAGCATCACTTATAGATCTAGAAACAAATAGTCAACCTCAAAAAATTTAGATTTTTATCAAAACTGCAAACAAATTGGACTTTTTGCATTATGCACTGCATCTGCCGCGACACATTCACTCAACTATGCTGCATTTGCTAAGTGTAGCACCACAATCACTCTGTTACACTACATAACCTTTCTCAAACACCGCATACGCTTTCTCAAACACCGCATCTACCTATTTTACAATGCATTTGCTAAGTTCAACATCGCAATCGCTCTGTTGCACTACATACTCTAGCTCAAATGTTGCATTTGCTTATCCTATGACGCATTTAGTACATCGCAACACATTTGAAGCCTAAAATGATGTAATTTCCTATGACCTTAGAAAACATTCTCAGTGTCAAAAACCCGAGGCTAAACAATTGTAAACATATTCCAGACATCTTTTTGTACAGTCTTTGTCAACAATCAAATCAAGAATTGCTCAAATTCCTCCATCCTTGCATTTTAAGTTGTACTTTTAGTTTTCCATAGGTCTATCATTGCACTTCCTTAATTGCATCCTTAGGATTTACCATCATTTTAGGTCCTCATTTTTTGCAGATTTTAGGATAGGAATCCTTGCCATTCTTTGTCAAATCTTTTCCTTCAAAATTAAATTTTCATTGGACTTAAACAAAATCACCTATGTTAGTCTTTGTCCTTTTGTGAGCCACTTTCATCTCAAAAGTCTAGTGTGGAAACCTCACTTTCTCATCTTGTCATTTAGTCCTTCAAACAAGTCCTTTGACAATCCAAATTGAGACATTGATCAAACTTTGAATGGTTAGTAAGCCTTTCCATAATTCTACCAAAATTGATTGCACCTTAGAGTTCCCTTAGACCTTGAATTTTGCAATAAAACACTTTACTCTTCCATCATTCATTTTTGTCCTCATTATCACTTTGCATTTGACATCCTCTTTAAACAACATCATGCCATCCACCACCATGTCTTCCCTTCAACAAACTCTTGATATGCTTACTAGTCAAGTTGAATACCAGTTACTCCGTAAAGGTCAATACCAACAAGCCTTAGACTTTAAAAGACAATTCCTCTAGTCAAAAAATGAATGTCCTTCATACCAACAACCCATCAGTCCAAGTCCTCCATTCATCAACCCTCACTATCAAGAATCTCTTAACAAAAGTCCTCCATCCATCAACCCTCACACGTCCAGTTATTACCCTTATCCTAACCTTGACAAGGGAAACCAACTGTCCACTAGTCCATTACGAATCTCCATGTCATACGTTAGTCCTTCACCTATTAATCTCGTCCACGTCTACATGCCTTATCAACCATCTACCAACCCATGTCAAGTCCCCACATCATACCATATCAATCCTGTCCAAGTGTCCATGTCCTATTTTAGTCAACCTTAAACCAATCCAGTCCAAGTCTCCATGTCATATCCTTTTCCTTCACCAACTAGTCTAGTCCAAGTCTCCATGTCTTATCCTGGTTCATCCTCCATCAATCCCTTTCAAACTTCCATGCCATATCCTAGTCCTTCACATACTAGTCCAGTCCAACTCTCCATGTCATATCCTAGTCCTTCATCCATTAATCATTTTCAAGTCATTCCCTCACAAGCCACATTTAGTCATGAAAGTTCTATCATTGTCCAAATTCAAATCCCATTGTCTAAACTTGAGGATACATGTCAAAACGGAAGTTCAAAGCATGACATCATAATGTCACCCTCATGTCAAGAACAAGGTATTCCATCCCATGACCCCATCTTTAATTCCATCCAAGAAGTCCTTCAAGACAATCATGACATCCAAAATACACCTACCCTTGACAAAGACTCCAATCCCAATTATATCATCCATGATAATCCCCTCTTTGACCAAGACACTGCTATTAACCAAAAAGTCCAAAATGATCCACTCCTTGACCTTTACGCCATTCATGATCAAACACTTGATGACCATATTCAGGCACCGACCATTGATGCTTTCCAAAATGGGACACTTTCCTCCATGAAACACATAGAGGATCTTCCTCAAGAACAAGAGTATTCCATTATGGACATATTTGCAAATGATGAAGCTATAACTGAATTTACTAGACTCTATGACAATGACTATAAATATAGTTTTGACATTGACTTGGAAGCACCAATAGAATCAACTAAACCTGACATGTCACAAGATCAGACCAAAGATATCAGTTAGAAATATGTCCAACATGACAATGAAGCTAAGACACTTTATCAGCTAGGGTCATTTATCTTTGTCAGAGCAGGCTTTCTCATAGATGAAAGTATTCCAAGTAACAATTTCCACATACACAATGAGGGCTTTGCACCTTGCTTTCAAAGTAACAAATACCCCATTGCAAATAGAATCTATCAAAGCATGCAATATCAAGGAAAAGGACTAGGCATACATGAACAAGGCATTCAAGAACCAATACAACTTCAAACAAATTACAGACATTAAGGTCTTGGCTATTTTTCAATCAACAAATCTAATGATGTTAGCGAAACCTTGTTAGATACAAATGTCAAAATGGAGTCCATGAGTGATCCTTGTCATAAGATTTCTGCCAACACCTCTTCCGTCCACACCATAAACCATCATTCTCAACATCTTAAACATTCCCTATGGAACCAACAAAGACAAAATTCATACAAATAAAAAAACCAAAATCAAATGTCAAAGGCCATTGAATCAAACAAATAGTCAAATGGACAAATGAAGTCAAAATGGATCCCAAAGTCAAGTGGATCAAACAAAGAAAATATTCCAAATATAAAGATCAATCAAAATGTGGAACCACAAGACAAGAGGACTCCTACATATAACAAATGTCCACCTCCTCCAAAATGGTCATCAAGCAAAGCATATAAAAGTGTTGGTTCTGAATGCCATCCCTCCAAAATCTATCATCCACCATCCCAAGTTTGGAAAATAAAAAGTGATCCATCCAAACATCCAAACAATCCTTACACGTCTACCATCAAAAGTCATAACTCTACATCTCGCCTAAAGTCCAAAAATCCCACGTCACAAATCCATCACATCTTGGCAGCAACTCTTTACCACAAGGACTCTCATGGCACTCTATCGCAATGTGGATATTCTAATAAGGCCAAATCTAGTATCAGAAAGGATCACAATGACATTGATCAGTTGTATGCAAGCGCTGCGATCCTGACAAGACAACTCCTTCAATAAGGTCATTATTGGCATATCATGGCACCAGTCTCTACATTGACACCATTAGTGGATTTAGAATAGTTAGTGGTCATCTAAAGCATCCAGGCTATCCACAAAATTAGAAACAAAAAATAATTAAAATAATGTAAAACATCGCCACCTTGATGAAAACCTAGCAAACAGGCATCTTGGTGACACCAAAAAAATCAAAAAGTCAAGAAAATAGTAAAGAGAAAAATTTCATCCAATGGTGAAAACCTGGAAAATAGGCACCCTGGACAAGTACCATGATGAAAACCTAGAAAACAGGCATCATGTAAAATAAATCATCTATGTGGAATTTTACACTTGGGGGCAAGTCATCTCATTTTCCATGCCTTCCTCATGACATTTATGTCCATCTAAGCCCTATCATTCTAGCCCATTTTTTCACCTACCTTGGTCTTGACTTGAAACTAGGTACACATAAATCATTCTTTGGGGAAAACTCTTGACATGTCAATCCTTTTTTCACAAACTATTCTATCATTGCTATCATTATCCCTATATGAAATAGTCTTGGAAAATCATATGACAATTCCCTTAGTCTCATGTCTCCCATCCTTTACCAAGGCTACCTCTCATCCTTTCATGTACGTCACCTACCTTGACTTTCCCTTGCCAAACAGTCTAAGGATACTCCATCATCCCATCTAGTCTTAACTAGGTCATTCCAAATGCAAGGAATCTAATCCCATACAAGCACATTATCCAAAACATTCCTTAGCTTTATTCCTAGCCTAGCTACAGACCTTGATAGTTTCATCACATTATCATCACCCTCACGTTGTTTTAGGGTGTGTCCTTCCCATGTCAAACAATGTTTTCATCACCTATCAAATGGTATTCAACTTGAATAGGGGCACAATCATGTTTGTCCTTGGATTCTCATGCGTAGGCATCATTCACATGCATTTGTCACGATCCTCTTGAATATTTTCAAAAATCCATAAAAACTATAAACTGTCAAAAGTCAAAAAAAATATAAAACGGCCAAATATAAAACCATAAAAAAAAGTTCTAAAGAAAGAACTAAAAATCATAAAATTTCTTGAAGAAAGACCTAAAAATCAAAAAATGTCTTGAAGAAACCTTAACAAAGTCAAAATATTTTGCAAACTCAGTAAAAACCAGTCAAATAGTCAACTATTGATCATTCTTCAGATGTGTCCTTCTGAACCATAGCCTCTATCATTTATACCTTAGGATGTGTCCTTCCTAGGTATTGTCATTGTCACCTGACATTTCAAGGGATCTTCTTGACACTTGAGGATCAATCCTCTTGACATCGATATTATTTAGGATGTGTTCTTCCTGAATTTGGAAACCTTTGACATTCAACACTTTGACATTGTCAAACATGACATCCTTGACATTCGACAAATTTGGCACCTTTTGGCACTCGACATCATCAAACTTGGCTTCTCGACATTAAACACCTGACATTCAGACACACTTGGAAAACACTTGGCACTTGTCTTTGGCTCTTTCATCATGCTACTAGTTTCTCCACGATGTCTTGACAACAGGGTTTAGAGAAGCAGCATCGTACCATGATGATTGTCTTGTCTTATCTTTTTAGACTGTCATGCTACTATTTTCTCCATGATGTCTTGAAAATAGGGTTTAGTGACGTACCATGATGATTGCCTTGTCTTATCTTTTTAGATTGTCATGCTACTAGTTTCTCCATGATGTCCTTGTTGATGATATTTTCTACACAACAACAACTCAGACAGAATATAATATCCTATCTCTCTTGAAAGGTAAATCTCTATCATCAATCCTCAAGAGATAACCCCAAGGTCTCTAATGTCAGGTCTTGACAATGCATAAACAACTCAGTGATAAATGTGAAAATGTTGGTAATCACAAAGGGACCTTACTACAAGCAAAGAATGAATCTTGAACTTACCATATCTAGCAATGTAATGATACTTCAATCCTAAATCTAACTCAAATGATAAAGAAATAACAAAAGATTATGGTTTCAAAGAGATATCTAAATTTAATTACTCCTAAGATTAACAATGCAGATGATGAAATACTTGAAATGGACCAATCCCTCATAAACTAATTCCTTCTTGACCAAGATAAATCTACAACCTTACAGAAATAGTGCAATCTTCTAAGGCCTTAAATATTTTTAGATCATGAACATTCATCCAAGACAACCCAATTGCAATTGAAATGAATAAATCTCCATAATTGAACTAAGCACAATGAATATAAGAGTTCAGGCTAACTTTGCAAAGCAACTAACAATTAGCTCGCTACAAAAAGTATGGAGTAGGGATTGCTGCAACACTTCAAGCATTAAATCATAAACACCATTGAATCAAATCTAAATCTAAATTTAAAATATATCTAATAACCTTGAGAAATTTGAAAGATAGAATCATAAGAACCGTGCAAGATAAGTCAACACAAAAGAGATCACCAGAAAATCACAATGTTTTCAATTGTATTGAATCACCAAATTTCAGCAACAATTCCAATGTTCTACTACAACACTTGCTCAGAAATTGACTAACTTCTACCTCTGATCTACTGCTAAATTCGCTTGTATCTGTCTATGTATTCTATTCTATGTGTATATGTTACAAATGAGGCAAGATGCCCAATTTATAGGAACCCCAAAGCATGTTGGCCAAGGAAGGGTTTTACAATTATAAAATAGCCATAACAAGTTGGCCCAACAAATGTTTACAATAATAAATGGCCATAAAATAGGTCGGCCCAAGGAGAATTCGAAATAAAATAAATTATCATTAGATGCTTGAACTCAATCCAAGTTGGCTTGGGATCTTTAATGCAATTCGAACCAAGGCACAAATTTCAATGCAACCCCATATTAAGTGATTTCTTCCATTCTTATCCTAAGTGCACCTCACCAAGTTGGCCAAGGGGTGGAGTAGCCAGTATTTGAATTTGTTTAAAAATTAAACTTCATCTCCCTCTAGCCGCCACCATGCCCGACTCAGCCTACACTCAACAAAAACTAGCATCAATATCCATTATAACACGAAGAATTAGCATTAGTTCATCATTAGTAATGTATTTGTCATCCAAATAAACTCAAACACAAATCGAAATCAACCCAGAAATGTTGCTCGCTTGCAAACTACACAGTCCAGGATTTCAAGCCAGCTGCGGAATCTGGGCTAGAAGGGAAATTACAGAAAAATCCAAGCTAGGTAGATTCTGGTGAAATAAGCACAAAATCCACCATAGATCATCAAAAATGTAGAAAATATGCAGATAACTGTGCAACTTATCAATTAAAATCATGGAATAATAAGAATTTATCATTAAGATCATCCATTTTCACCCAATTTTCATGTTTCACCAAGCTTCCCACAAAATTTAGAAAAATCCGGTTGGACCAAATTTTCACAAAAATGATAACACTGCATGAATTTTGGGAAAATGAGGGGAAGAAGGAGAAACCGAGAAAATCTGACCAGACAAGAAAATCCTTAGGCTAGAAGAAAACTTGAATATTGGCCACGACTTCACTCAAATTGACCGAAAGTCACAAATTTGAGGACCCTGGGCATGGAAATCATTTAACATGAACCTCCTACAAATATTCCTTGAACTCTAGGCTCAATCGAAAGCAAATTGAAAATAAATGACAACTCCCCAGACATGAAACCCTAGATTTTAACCATGAATGCACAAAGCAAGCCAATAACACCAAAGGACAACTAGATAAAATCTCTCAACTCAATAGGCCGCAAATGAGAAAGCATAACGACAAGAATCCCCAAAAACCAATTAAACTTAGAAACCCGATGGCTAGATAGAAGTTCAGAAAAATATGGCCCAGGCAGAATTCTGTGAAGACCCAAATTCTCTGAACTGCTGTGTAAAACAAGCTGAGCCAGACTTCAAGCAGGATCCAAGAAAATCTAGACGAGGTGGAAAATCCTGAACTTTTCCCAAAGCTTAAGTTTTTCAATATTCAACTTGGGGAAAACACTTAGGCAAGCAAGATAAAAATATTAAGCTCATGCCAAGGAAAAGTAAATCCTCAAAATCAAAGGGCCAAATTAGCAAGAGAAAAAGCAAAAGAGGGTCCCTGCTTTCAGTGGGGCGTGTGTGCAAAAATTGCACAACAGTCCTAACAATAGGGTTTAGAGAAGCAGCGATGTACCATGATGATTGTCTTGTCTTATCTTTTTAGATTGTCATGCTTCTAGTTTCTCAGCGATATCCTGACAAAAGGGTTTAAAGAAGCCACGACTTATCATGATGATTGTCTTGTCTTATCTTTTTAAATTGTCATGTTACTAGTTTCACAATGATGTCCTGACAACGAGATTTAGAGAAGCAGTGACGTATCATGATGATTGAGCTTGTTTTGTCTTTTGGTCATGTTACTAGCTACCTCGAGGATGTTCCGTGAAGGATTTAGAGGTGTGATGACATCTCATGACCTATTTTTTTTCTTTGTATATTGTTTATGGATTGTCTTGACAAAAAGACTAGGGAAACTTGGCCCTTAGTATGAGTTAGGACATTCCTTGTCTACGACTATCTATTTTGCAAGTGGATGACCTTGAAAACCTTGGTCTATGTCATACCATGTTGTTTGTTGTTCATTTGTGTTATTTTTACCACCCAATGATGATTCTAGCAACATCTATTAGTACTTTGTAAAATGTTGAAGGATTCATTCCCATCCCAACCTTCTTTGTTTCCCCTCTAACATTTCGTCTAGTCCGCATCTCCATCATCCATATCTTTTGCACTAACATTTCTTTATCTTTTTCATATTCTATTCTTCTCATCAATTTCAAGAGCGCACTCGTGTTCTTGGAACCCATCTGTCCTCTTGAGGGGGCATACCGCTACCCTCCTCATCATTCTTCCTCATCTTATTTTGCCCTAGGGCATATTTCGACTTACTTTCTTTGTCACAATGTGACAGGCTGCATTATGACAAAGAGGGGAAAAATGTAGACACATAAAAATGGCCTAGACCCGCAAACCATATTTTTATGTCTTATCATATTTGGTCTATAGTCCAAATTCAACTATTAATTAAATAATTCATAATTATTTAATTAATTCATGTCTTTAATTCCTCTTGATTATTTAAATAGATAAATTTTATTTATTTATTTAAAGGCATCACTAATTATCTAATGTCTCTCCATAATTAAATAAATTTCTTAATTTATTTAATTATCCTTGTCCATTATTTCTTGTTGATTAATTAAATAAATAAGTTTTATTTGTTTAAATGTGTCATTAATATCTCATGACCTCTTATAATTAAATAAATTCTTTAATTTATTTAATTATCATCCACCATGGCTTTTTCCAATTTTAAATAAAGATATTTATTTAAAATTGTCTACTTTCCATTTCTTGGATTTTTCTAATTTAAATAAAATCATTTATTTAAATTATCCCACTTTCTAATTTTCCCGCTTTTTAGTAAATAATTAAAGAATTCAATTATTTACAGTCACATGATTTTTCCTCCTTTTTGAGTTAAATTAATTTTTAATTTGAAATAACCTTTTTCCTTCAAAAATCAAATAACTTTTATTTGATTATTGATTTTTCAAATCTTGTCTTTTTGTCCAATCTTTATCTTCTTGATTTTGTAAATCTTTCTTTTTCTATCCAATCTTTATCTTCCTGTCACATTCATTTTCAGTCATCGATTTGATTTTCTCAAATGGCATCTTTGTTGCTCATTCCAATTCTTTACCCTAACCCTAATTATGGGTTGTCACATGCAATCTTGACCATTGATTTTAGGGAATTCATCAACTTTAATCTTGGTCATCCATCCAAAATTGTATTTTCTATAAAATGCCAAATTTGCTCACATTTTGGATTACTTATGCTTAGACTTACACTTCTTAGCATTTTTTATATTTGGCATATTTGATCTCATTACTTATTGAGTCTTAGACATTCTTGTCATAGGCATAGTCATATTTGCATTTCCTTTGACATAGTTTAGACATATTTTAATGTTTGTCATTTGCATGATAGCATTAGAGTCATTTTAAATCCTTCAAAATCTTGCTTAGGACTTTGTCATTGGCTTTGTCATTAAATTTCTCACACATCCAATCTGAGGGCAACAATCACATTTGCAGCAAGTTAGAAGCACTATGGAGGTGATTCATGGAGGCTTCAAAGGCGATTTGATATAATTGTTCTATTTTATGCATTTTCCTCCTTTGTACTTCATAGTTAGCTTTGGTTTTTATGATCAATGCTTTAATATACTAATGACCATAAAATTACCTCAGTTACACCTTGCACAGAAGATACTGAAATGGTTGACACTTGTTAGCCAATTGTGCTATGAAGCGTCAGATAGATTGTAACCTTCCTTGTAATGTCCTGAGTTCACTTATTCCTTTTGGGGGAGGCATGTCTAAGATGGCTTTCACTTTGGATAGATTGACTTCAATGTCTCTTTGAGAAACTATGTATCCCAAAAGTTTTCCAGATGTCATGCCAAAGACACATTTCTTAGGATTCAGGAAAACTTTGTATTCTTCTAGTCTCTTCAAAAAAAATTCTAACACATTCAAATGATTTTTTCTTGTCAAGGATTTAGCCAAAATTTCATCCACGTAATCTTCCATTATCTTGTGCATCATGTCATCAAATATCATTGTCATACCTCTCTAATATGTGGCGCCTGCATTCTTAAGACCAAAAGGAATGGGATTCTAGTAGTATGTACCCCAAGGATAAGTGAATGTTGTTTTATGTTGGTCTTTGGGGGCAATACGAATTTGATTGTACCCAAGAAATCATCCATGAGGGACAACATCTCAATCCCGTTGTAAGGTCCACTATGATATCTATGTTTGGCAATGGGAAGTCATCTTTTGGACATGCTTTATTTAAGTCTCAAAAATTTGTGTAGACGCGGATCTGACTATTTGGCTTTGTTACCGATACAAGATTGGATATCTATTCAACATAGTCGATAGACTATATGAATCCCACATCTAGCAATTTATTGAGTTCAGCCTTGACTAACAAGGTGATTTGAAGATTTTAATTATCTCAATAGCATGATAGCTATGAATTCTCAATTTTCTAAGATATTATAAGATGTCAAAATGATAAATGATGATGGTATTTATAGAGAGGCGAATAGAAAATGGATGGTTGAGATCAAAAGATTTTAATTCTGATCAATGGCTGCAATTAATCGAGTTGAGATAGGATAAGACCATAAGTGAAAGAGGAAGAGGAAATTAACTAATTTTTCAACAAAATCAGTTAGTTTGAAGATGGAAATTGCATTTTGAAACAATGGAAACATTATCTCATTGCAAGAGAAAAAAATGAGTTATCTTTTTGTTTAAATAGAAATTTAATTCAAAAAGGTGAGCAAAAAGGGAAGACATTTAATTAATTTTTGTTAGAAGAGGCTAAAATGAATAATTAAATAATTGTCATAATTATTTAATTATAGTAGAAAATGATAGATAATTAAATAAATGTAAATTTATTTAATTATAGAAGTTAAAGATATTAGTGACATTATTATATAAATAATAATTTATTTAATCAATCAAAATAATAGATAGAAGGATAAAATGAATTAATTAAATAATTGAGATTATTTAATTAATAGAAGACTTTGTAACATTAGATAATAATTAAATAATTAAGATTATTTAATTATCAAGAATGATGGAGTGGATTTAATTAATTGATAGGCCTAGTGGTAATTTCTAGGTGTACATTTTTCCCCTCTTTGATACAATGCAATTTATCGCATTGTGTCAAAGAAAAAGATATGCCCCAGTGAATGGAAGAGTGAGGAAGGATGATGAGGAGGTAGTGGTATGCCCTCTCAAGAGGATAGGCGGGTTCAAAGAACATGAGTGTGCTCTTGAAATTTATGAGAGGACTGGAAGAGGAAGGACAAGAGGACAAAGAGAAAAAAAAGTAAAGGATGAGGAAGATGTAGAATAGAAGAAATTTTAGAGCAGAAAAGATGAATGTTAGTAATGAAGACATGGATGATGAGATAGTGCTAGTTGATATAATTTGCAGATATATATTTTTCTATATAAGGATTTTGCATTTAATCATCATTGGGCAGTAAAATGTGACAAATGGATAACAAAAACCATGGTATAACATAGAACAAGGTGTGCAAGGTCATCCATCTATAAAACAGACAGTCACAGACAAAGAATGTCCTAACTCATACTAAGGGAAAAGTTGCCACAGTCTTTTTGCCAAGACAATCCATAGACATCAGTCAAAGAAAAACAAAATAGGTCATGAGACATCATCGTACCTCTAAATCCTTCAAGGGACATCCTCAAGGTAGCTGGTAACATGAACAAGAGACAAATCCATAAAAAGATAAGACAAAATAGCCCAGAATAGTCAAAAGATAAGATAAAATAGACCAGAAAGCTTAACATCCATTTAATTGTGTTTGCCAATGTTTGTTTGTCGAAGGTTGATTGCTTGATAGTTTGACAGTTTTGACAAGTTGCCAATTCGACAGTGTTAATGGTTTTGACAAGGCCTATTGTTAGGAAGGACACATCTTGAAAAGGAAAATGACATTTTGACGAGGTCCAAGTCCAAGGACACATCTTGGAGGGGACCAAAGAGTGATGAGATTGTTTTGGAAAGTTGACTGGTTTTGACTGTATGACTAATTGGGCTATGTTGTTGTATTTTGGTGTTGACATTTGCAATGAATGACTTGTGTCCTAGTTTGAATATGTCTAACTTATTTGACCAATGTGACTATGTTTGATAGGACTGACATTAGTTGGACTTACATGACGAATGCTAAAGACTGACCTAGGGAGCCGTAGGGGCGTATTGACAGATGGCCTTGCCTACATTTAGTCGCAAAGGTAACGTAGTTTGACAATGACAAAGACTGGCTTGACTAACATGACAAACTTTGACTCTATTTTTGGGATTTTGACATTTATTTGGATTTTTTTGTGTTTTTGACCTGTTTTGATTTTTTGGATTTTTGACATTTTATGATTTTTTTGATTTTTGACATTTTATGATTTTTTATGATTTTTTTGGATTTTTGACATTTTTTTTTTTAGATTTTTGATATATTTGAAGATTGAGACAAATGTATGTGAATGATGCCAATGCAGAAAACATGACCGTGCCCCTAGTCAAGCTGAATACCAATTGACAGGTGATAATGATGATGACATTTGATGGTTGGATGGCTTAGACTCATTGCATTTGGAATGGCATCTTTTCAAGGCTGAATGGGATGATGAAGTATCCTTCGACTGTTTGACAAGGGAAAACCAAGATAGGTGATAGGAATGAAAGGATGATAGATGGCATTGGGAGACATGAGACTGGAGGAATTATCATGTTATCTTCAAGAACTATGTCTTATAGGTTATGAAAGAAATGACATGATATTTCAAGAATAATATGTGACCAAATGATAGACATGTCAAGAGGTTTCCCAAAGCATGATTTATGTTTCTATGTTTTATGTCAAGACCAAAGTAGGTGGTAAAAATGGATGGGAATGATATGAATTAAATAGTCCTCAAAAACCTCCATGAATCACCTCCATAGCCCTTCTCAACTTGCTGAAAATGTGTGTTTTCCCTTAGATTTGTTGTGAGCAATCTAATGACTATGACAATGACAAAGAAAATGTTGAAGGATTTGAAATCACTACATGCAATACTATGATATCATGCAAATAGTAAGCACCAAAACTATGCCAAATGAAATGTAAATATGACTATGACAAAGTGACAAGAATGCAAGATTGCCTAAGATGAGATCAAGTATGCAAAAGATGAAGTGCTAAGAACTGCCAAAATGAGAGCAAAATATGCATTTTATAGCAAATGCAATTTTGGACGGATGGCGAAGATTAAAGTTGATGAATGCCCTAAAATCAATAGTTAAGATTGCATGTGACAACCCACAATTAAGGTTAGCCTGGAAAATTTTGAAATGAGGGGCCAAGATGCAATTTGAGAAAATCAAATTGATAGTTGAAAACAAATGTGATAGGGAGATAAAGATTGGACAGAAAGAGAAAGATTTGGAAAATCAAATAATTTTAGAAATTACTTAATTTATAGAAGAAAATTACCATTTTTGAATTAAAATTAACTCAAAAATGTGGAGTTATGTGAAAGTAAATAATTGATTTTGAATTATTTACTAAAAGAAGTGGAAGTTGGCAATGTGAGACCATTTTAATAACTAATTTTATTTAAAATGGGGGAAATTAAATGAGACAATTTAATCATGGAAGAAGTGGACCGATAATTAAATAAATTATGGAAGACTTATTTAATTATGAAAAGACCTTTAGCATTAGAGACATATTTAAATAAATAAATAAAGTTTATTTATTTAAATAATCAAGAGAGAATAATGGATTAATTAAATAAATTCAATTATTTATTTAATTAAAGAGGAGATTAGACATTAGTGATGTATTTAAATAAAACAAATGTAATTTATTTATTTAAATAGTCAAGAAGAATAGAAGGTATAAATTAATTATGTTTTTAGAAGAAATATGGAGAAATTAAGAGTCACAGGCCTAGGTCAATTTTAGGTGTCTATAGTAACAACATTATTTGATTTTGCTAAGTTGTTTGAGCAACTACAAGATGATGAAAAAGAAAATCTTTTATCAAGCAAATTATTGTTCAGATTCCTCTATTCCTTTGAGTACAAATTTATTTGTAGGTATGGCTCCAATTTGGCATGGAAGTGTAGATAGTGACTAATTTGAAGCAAAGAAACATTGAAAGTCCTATGCAGAGAATGAATCAATACAAATGTAGTTGGCAGTCGAGGTGCAATAGCTAGGTCTGTCAACAATACAAAAGGTGAGAGTTGGCGTAGGAGAGCCTAAGCAATGTAATGAGCAGTGATATGAAAGACACAAATCTACATAAAATGAATATTCTTTTGAAAAGTTTCAGAGAGAGACATCCATCGTAGTATTGAAGACCAAGATGTGTTGTTTGAATGTGTTTTATATTGGCACGTGACCTATGTGATAGGGGCCCTAGATTAGCATGAGCTCCATCGAGTGCCCTGAGACCTGCAACTTACACACACAAGAGATATTTGTGGAAAAGAATTTAGTCACTTTCAAGCAAATGCTTCTAGAGATCGACCCAATAGAGCACTAGGGCATCATTTCCAAGTAGAAGAGAGATCCAAGGGATGCCATGGTTGTTGTGGACAAAATGAATTTGTTGGAAGCTCAAACTAGGTTAGAAAGCAACCGCCATGCTAATTCCATAGGACGCCACTGCTGCAAGGTGTGCACAAATTGTATTTGTTGAAGAAGGCACTATAAATTATAAGGAGCTTGATAAAGGTTGCAAGATAAATGGGAAAATGATAGAGAGTGAAGAAAGTTTCCAAAGCATTCCTTGTTTTGTGCTACCCACCATACGTTTCTCAAACTAGCTCGATGGCAAGTGCAGTTGAAAAGAGGGATGAACCAACAGACTGGTGACCAAGCAGAAGATTACCAAGGCTGCACCAAGTGAGGTAGATATAAATAGCTTCGAATGCTAAATGGGGTGCCATGGTTGATGTTGTGATTGAAGTGTTTGTTGAAGCCACCATGATTGTAGAGGAAGCTGTAAAAAAAGAAAACCCATGAAGAAATTAGGGCAACAAAGGAGGTAAAAGATGGATCAACGATGGAGAAACAAGGTGATAATGCAGCCACATCTCATTCGTCCACTGCCAACTCATTTCCCAAAATTGCTCAAGCGTTAATTCCATAGGATGGGTGAAAAGAGGCCACGTGGTGGTGGGCAGAGGAAATAATGAAGGCTCAATGGCTTAATATTTTATAGTTTTCATTTTTTTTTGCAAAAGAAAAGGCATTTAAGAAGGATTTAAATGTTCCCTCGTGAAAGTGTCGAGATGTGGGTAAATCCCCACCTTTCCCTGCTAGCTCGTGGATTGAAAATCCAAGCTTTTTAATTCTTGCGTGATGTGTGAAATTGTGCCATGTGGTAGGTGGGCCCAGAAAAAAATGAATGCTCAATTTTCCCGATAGAAATATTAAAAATATCCATTCATTTTTTGGGAAAAACATTTAGGAATTAAATGTTGCTGAAGAGAGAATGATTAGTGTGGGCCCATGGATATTTTAAAGGGAGTATGGATAAAATATTTTATCCATAGGGGATTTTAAAAGCCCCATTTTCAAAGGTAAAAGTGAAAGATGGGTTGTAGTGTAATGCATGGGTAAAGAATGAATGGCACTAAAATGTTTGAGCATTCACTGGGATAAATTTTTCATTGATTGAAAATGGGTGAATGTTTTAAATGAAAAATTTAAAACATTAGATGCACGGATAAAGTGTTCTACTTGAAGAGTGAATAAAAGTGAATAAATATTTCACTATTTGGGTGGCTACTATTTTGCTGGAAATGAAACAGAGGGGAATATTTGATAAAGTGAGTTAAATATTCACTCTTTCAATGGTCCTTTTATTGAAATTTGATTTGTTTATGGGCTCGATATTAAAGTTAAACTTTAATATCTGAAAATGAAATTAAAAGGTGCAGCTATAGTAAATGAGTAGAAACAAGTTTTCATGGGCAAAGATTTTTTTCACACAGCTGGGTGAAAATGGAGATTCTCCACATGGGAAAATTTTCTATTGCTAAACAAATTGAAATAAAGGAAAAATTGAGAGGCAGAATCTGTTGCAAAGGATGAGAGATAAGAGAAGCTTTACAAATTTGCTAATCAATGGGAAAGATGCTTCTAGATGTCATCTATAGATCAATTTTTGGAGCCTTCCTTTCTTCTATTTCGTCTCTTCTTCTCTCATTGTTCTGAGCTTTTGAAGTGTATGGGGCTGGGTAGATAGAACATGTTGAGTTCTGAGTCATAAATTGAGTTTGTAAGCTATTAATGTTGATTTCATGAGTAAATATCAACTAGTTTGTGCAAACAAATTGTGAAAGTCATGAATGTCATCAAATTGTCTCTAGATTTGTACATTTCCAATCATATAAATTCAAGAATACCAAGTATCTTTGGATTTGTCATCTCAATTTCCTTGAGATTTTTTTATCTGTTTATGGTTTTGTTTCAATGAGATGGTTAAAACACTTTGAGTAGATGATTATGATTTCAAGTGTGTAGGTTGGATATGATAAGAATAATTTGATTGCAAATGAAGAGGATTTGTTGATGTAAGACATTAACAGTTGTTAATCCACTAGTTGAAATCTATTTGCTGATGAATTCATTTTATGCATTTTGACTCCATGGTCCAGAATTAGGCACTAGTCTATCATTTAGCCTTATGCATCTCAGAAACAATTTTAAAATCAAATTCATTTTAAATCCTTGAATTATTTTGTTGAGTTCTGCCTCCTAGTTGCTAAGTGAGTATTGATATATCAAGGATGCAACCAGATTTGAGGTTGTTAATGCTTTCCTTAGTGTATTTTCATTGGGAGTTATCTACTATAAAAAAAAAAATTATGTGCATAGTTGTATTTTAGTTTTTGGCCATTGTATAGGTTGACCCACCTTGGTCCTGTAGAGCCAGAAGTGGAGAATATCTATCTTTGATTGAATCTTGTCAATTGGCCAAATCCCTCTTTGAGTCTGAGTATAAGAAATTGGCTAATTCTTTAGGACTCATTGAGCTGATCAATTTGGAGTACCAACACACCTTAATAACTTCAAAATAAAATTAAATGCAACCACGGTGCTAGAGTGTGTAGGCATCATCATCATCTCCTTGCTTGTCAAATACAACATGAAAATAATCAAGACAATCAACCTGTACCTTTGACGGAAGTAATAGATGATCACCCTCCTCCTCTTGACCCACCATAAGATAACATGATCTACCCCTCACAACAAAATGAAGCAATCTAGTGACCACAACTCTTGATCCATTCCTTCCTTGGAAATAACCCTTCGTCCTCCTATCATAATCAATCTTGATGACGATGATGACAAAGAGATCACAAAAATAGATGAAGAAGTGCATAACAATATAAAATCATTATTTTCATCTACCATGAGCTTAAATGATAAATCTTCTTATCCAAGTGAAGAACCTAGCACATCTCCTAGTTCAGCCCTTGCAATTCTTCCCTTGGATAGTCAACCACCCTCGCAATATACTGAACATGATTATGAGGCGGATGACTTGTTAGATGATTGATTTGCATTAACCTTGCTAGCCTTTTACATTTTACTTTTTTTTTATTTTCTTGTATGTGAGTACTATGTTCCCCTGTATCGTGTGTTTGATATTCTCTTTGTACACTTCTTCTATTCGTACCTCTATTCTTCTATATGTCATGCATTGTCTAAATTTTTCTTTTGTTTTGTGTTTTCCTTTTGGGGATGACACAAAGTGTTGAGACCACAATTTCCATCCCATGTTGACCAAAAAGGTCCCTTCCTTTTTTAATTTTTTTTTGTGTTCTCCTTTTGGGGATGACGCAAAGTGTTGAGACGCCCTATGTTTCTTCCATATTGACCCAATCGATCCCTTTTTCCTTTTTTTTTTACTTTGTCTTTTTCTTGTGTTTTCCTTTTGGGGATGATGCAGGGTATTGAGACCGAAATTTCTCCTTCATGTTGAACCAAAATCTTTTCATTTTCATTTTCATTTTTGTTTTTGGTATGAGCAGGATCATGATTGTCCAAAAAGTGACGATATGATGGGTATGTGTAGGGTACGTGGCTAACGACTTTTTTTTACCCAAAATTGATGAAACGAAAAGGGTTTTAAAGGAGATTCTCAACTTTCCACCAATATAAATTATGCTTTACTTTGAATTTAATAGATAATTATTATTCATTTTCTATTTGAATTACGACTAAAGTCTTGATTGATAAGCTAATTGAAAAAAAAATATAGCTTTCAAATGGTATCACATTTTTTGAATTTGAAACATGTGTCACATTCTATACTTTTCATACTATAAGATTAAAAAAAATATATGAATTTCATGAAGTTTTGACCAAGTTAAGGTGGTCAAACATACGAGTTTTTATATTTTTTTAAAGTTGTAATAAAAAAATCATAATTAATTATTTACTTGGAAAAAAATTACAAAAAAATATGCATCATATCAGGACATGAGTTCTCTACTTATATCTAAAATCTTATAAAAAAATTATCATTTTATTGTGGTTAGGGTGGTCAGACAAACACATACTTGTTTTTTCCTTGAAATTTAAGTGCTACTGCATTGAAATTTCAAATTTTCACCAAATAGATTTAAAAAAAAAAAATAAAGCTAGTAGTTTAGAAACTACATTCAATTTTCCAAAAATTATATTCTTACATATTTTTGAAATAATATAGATAACTTATTCAAATTTTTACGTCAAGTTTCCTAACTCTGATTTTTATGAATTTTATCGCCACTTAAGGGCCTGTTTTTTCCATGATGATCCTACACATACCATTTTATTTTTGCTTGTGTTTTCCTTTTGGGGACAATGCAAAGTTTTGATACCACAATGTCTCTTCTATGTTGACCCAAAATGGATTTTATTTTTCATTTGTTTTCGCTCTCTTTGTGTCATTCTTTCAGTTCTATGTATTCAAGGAATGATGATAGTTCCAAGCTCTTTCATTAAAAACATTGCAGCAATGAGCATATTGACCCCAAATCCATAGATCCCTTATGTGTTTGGTGTGTTCTTTTCTAGGGGGAAACTCCATTTTCTTTTGATCTCTTTTTTTGTTTGCATGAAGCAGCCTTACTCAAAAACATATGACTTGGCATAGGGGCTTTCCAAGTTGGTTCTCATGTCTTGTTTTCTTTTTGCATTCTCTTTCCCTCGCTACTTTAAAGTAATTGCTCACTGAACAATGTGTGGCAATTCCTTTAAATTGGGAGGCATACATTGGCATAATTCATTTTGCATTCTTGGTTCCTAGTGTAGCATTGTCACTTCATACAATGTGTTTCATACAATGCGTTTTTCACTTTGTGGATAACATTGGGTGTGATTTCCTTCATAAGTGTGATCTATCATAGCATATTACATTCCTCTTAGTGGTTTGATGCCATTCACTGCATCCCCTAAGTTGTGAAAATTATATTCTTTGATTGGTTCTCTCTTGGAGACGTTAGACACAATGTTCCCTAAGTTATAGACCTCACATGAACTTAACAAGACTCCTTTGAACATATTTTACATTTTACATTTCCTTCTTTTACATTTTAAAGGTTACATTTTTGTATTTTACATTTTTCCACCTTGAATAACATAGCTTGCATGCCTATGGTACCTTTGCATTTTTTCATCAGTTATAAGCATAGAGAGCTTTGCTTGTCTCATGAAGCATGAACCATCATTTTCCTTTGTGGCACTTTGTTAAAGTTATCAGGAGGTATAATTTTAATATGGTTGAGCGAGAAGCCCATCCAGCGGCATGACTTTCCCCATAGTCACCTATGTGTTTGTGGGTGCATGCTAACTAATGTATGTACTTCACCTTTTTGGGTCTTTTCACCTAGAGGACCACCATGAGTTCTGTCACCCCAGAGTGAGTATACATTTTTCTTTTTCAAACAATTGGCCCAGATCTAATCCACAACTAGTTGGACATACAATCAAAGCTTTAATTTCTTTCTCATCATCATGTGTGTTCCTTTGTTCTTATGTTTAGTTTTCCATGGGATCTCCATCCTGGGGGCTTGATCATCCCTCTTTATTGTTGTCATTCCATCTTGCTAATGTCAATGCATTGAAACCTCTTTCTCGATATTCATGGCTACTTTAGTGTGAGTTTGAAGCAAGTTCATCCTCTCACTATAGTGGGGGCTAAATGCACCATAGAAAAATGTCCCCTTGTCATTTTCATGGTCTTTTAGGCCTTTCCTCTCGATTTTTGGTCTATTTTTCTTTGATGTAATGTGGCTTGAACTTGCGCATTTAGTCTTTAAAATGAAAATAATGACATCTTGTGAAGGTGTTGTGAAGTGTTGTAAAAAATTTCTACACTTTTCTAGACTCTATTCAATAAAATTTACCTAGAAATCACCTTTTTATTCATCATCAAGTCCTATTGTGAAGTGTTGTAAAATCTTGTAACAAGATTTCACACCTTTCTAGGCATAATTTCACTATTTACACCTTTCTTATGCTTTATTTGACCCCTTTATGCCATTATAAGGCTTACTTAAGTGTATTTTTGAATGTAAACCCAACAAACAACATTAAATGTGACTTAATTCTCAACACCCACTTTCAAGTCCAAGGTGGAACCCATTTGCCATGGGTGGCGAATGAGTCCCTCTTGGCTCCAATTTTGAAATATTTCTAATTTTCTTTTGGGTTTTTATTCAAAATTACTTGATGTTGGCCTATGATGAGGTATCATCGGGTTACAAAGGTAGAAATGTGTATAAATATGTGTTTTTATGCTCATTTTACATCTCCCAATTCATTCAAGCATTCAACTAGCATTTGAGCACTTTGCATCATCAAATCAAGCATTGATCAAGCATTCAAAGGTAGCCATTGACATATCTTTAGATTTTCTTCAACAAGGGTTTGATTTGTCAAGGATTTAGGTGTTGAAAAGTGGAGAAGAAGTCAACAAAGTGTTTCAAGTCAACCACTTCATATTTCAAGCTTCGAGAAGACTTTCTATCTATTTTCTATAGGATTAACTTTGTCAACTTGACAAGCAGACAACCTTAGATCTGGTGCTACAAAATTGTCCCTTGATTTCTTAGAATTTTTGGAGAGGACTAATTTTCCATCATTTGAAAATGAGTCCCACCTTAAGGCTGGAAATCTAAGTTTTGTTAGATTCCAGATCCTGACACTCAGAAACCTATTCCCGACAGTTTTCATCAGAAGCAGGACTGATTCGCCATCAATGGCAAATGAGTCCCACTAGTGATTTTTTGTGATTCCAGACAGCATTTAGTTAATTTTAGATTCTTCAATCTCTACCTAGGTGCACTTTGATTCAACCCTTTTCTTTTTTGTTTTGCACTTATTCATTCATAGTTCATTGTTTGCATATCACATTGTGTTTTCAAACATTGCATTATTCTTAGGTTTTGCATTCATAATTAGTCAAAAATCTCATTTAGTTGCATTCATGTCTTTCCATTTAGTCTTAATCACATCTTACATTACATAACTTGAGTGAACTAGCTAGATTCTTTGGTCCTTTCTTTCTCCTTTTAGATGAAAAACCTTAGAAGAGCTAGAAAGACCTAGAGTGCCAAAAATTTATGATTTATTCATCAACATAATATTCCAAGATTTTATGTATATAATCATGGAATATCAATGTTATTTCTCTTTGATAAGTAGCACCTACATTCTTTAATCGAAAAGGCATCATAACCCAACAAAACGTACCCCAAACAGTTGTGAATGTTGTCTTGTATTGATCTTGTGGGTTTATGAATATTTGATTATAACCATAAAATCCATCCATGAATGACAACAAAGCATGTCCAACAGTTGAATCCACAATCATGTCGATATTAGGAAGAGGAAAATAATCTTTTAGGGAAGCTTTATTCAAGTCATGAAAGTTTGTGCATATCCTAATATGATTATCAGGTTTAGCAACTATGACAATGTTTGAGATCCAAGGAGAATAATCAATAGGTCGAATGAAACCTACATCAAGGAGTTTTTCAAGTTCTCCTTTAACATGCAAGGCTATCTTAGGATTTAATTTGCGTATCTTTTGTTGAATAGGCTTAGAATTTTTAGTAAGAATGATGTTATGCATGACTATTTTTGGGTCGATTTCTGGCATATTAGAATATTTCCAAGAATTTTTTTTTGGAAAATCATAAAGCAAAGATGTAGTGTCCTCTTGTTCTTCATCATCAAGGAACTTCCCAATCTTAGTAACTTTTTCTTTATCATCAATATCCATTGGTATATCAATTGTATCTCCTAAGGGGAGTGCATTAGACTTAGGAATTTCAGGACCATGTGGTTCTTGATTAATATCACTGTTGTTTTTCTTGGTACTTATCATGACACTTGTAACTTTTTTTGTGAAAGAAGATGGTCTATTAGAAGCTCCTAGCAGTTTTTTCAAGGCTTCATCACTTTCAACATACTCCCAAGATGATGGTGAATCCATATCAAGAAATTCAGGATGCTTTAGTGTAATATTAATTCGTGGTTTACATGAGATGGTGTTGATGTTGAGCGATGGGCATTGAGTTGCTTTTGTTGTGTTAGACAAAAAATATCCTAAACTAGTCTTGGTCTCTTGTGTATTAGGTTCAATAGGGACACAAATTCCTTGTTCATTCTTTCCACATCTTTTACAATTATATCCCAATTATTTTACAAGCTCATAACCCTGACCATAAAGTCGTTCCATTTCCATTGGATTGAGTGGGAATTGATAATCTATCTCATCAAAATTTGTTATGTAAGTAGTATTTTTTGCCAAAGTAGATGAGGTAGATGTTGGGGAGGATTTATCCCAATTCTGAGTTGTCATAATTGTTGATTGTGCTTGTTTTTCATCCTCTTTTTGTGTGAGTATGTATTCATCCATGAATGAAGGTGTGAGTTCTAAGGTACCTCAATCATCACCTAATAATTTAGACATGGAGTCAGCATCTTGTTTATTGGTCTTGAAAGGTTCTATGTGAGATGTTGGAATTAAAGTATTCAAAGGACTCGTTGTTCCCTTTTCAATTTGTAAACAACTTTTAGGCTCGGGGTCTATTGCAACTTGATAAATTTTGTTGCTATAGACATATTTCATTACTCAATGGAGGGTCGAAGGTACTGCATGCATCTCATGAATCCATGGAATTCCAAAAGAATATTGTACACAAGATCATAGGGCATGACAAGAATAGGATTTTGCAAGGTGATTACTCCAACTATAATAGGTAAAGTGATTATACTGAGCGGTTGCTTTGGAGTATTGTCCAATCCCCTAATAGATAAAGAATCATGTTTGATTTGAGATTTAACCACAAGTAACTAATTGAGGAGTTTGAAACTACACACATTAAGGGTAGAACCATTATCAATAGGGGTTTGTTTGATTCCTATTGTATTATATTGGGAAATTATCATAAAGGCTTCATTTTGCTTCCTTAATTCTCGTTAACCATTTTTCACTTACAACTCAAATCAAGTTGAGCTCAATGATTTTAAACTAAGAAAATGAGGTATTCATTTTATTATCTCCCCTACATTACATTCATGTGTACAAATTAAATAATTTGAAACATTACAACTATAAATTATTGCATTCATACAGATGCATGAAACATAAGAAATATTTTACAAATCTTTTATGAAAAAAGGTAATCTTTACTAAATACATAAATATTCATTTGACTCACACAAGCTGTGAGTATAACTTTTTTCTTATTCAATACAACTCAAAATAAACATATACATGAATAAATAAATGAAAAAGAAGAATATGCATGTAGGGAGGGTAACCAGTCATTGCCTGAGAATGACTAGTTTTGTTATGTCTTCTTGTCCAACTGTCATTTGAGTTGTCCTAGCCTTCATAGCTCCTTGATACACTTGTTTCCTGCATTAAGTCAAAGTAATGTGTTAGAGAAATGCTCTAAGTAATGACAGGTTACATACCATACATGATCATTTATCTATGCATGTATAAATTGGTCTTGATCTACATTAAATAAACATTTATATCCTGAATACCACAGAGAAAACATTGAAGCCATCGAAATAGCACATCAAAATACACATATTTTTCTAACTTGTTTGTTTCATGTGCAGATGCAGGTCAAATTTTGTTACTATTTCATCTATTTACAATCATGAGTGGGGTTAAATTTGGCTCCCATAAGGGTTGAGCCCGGCTCATAACAACGATATGCAAGCATGAATAACATTAGTGCTACAAGTTATTTTCATTTTCAGATTATATTGCAGATTCAAGGGGGCAATGATCTAAGCTTCAATAGAGTTTTCATCAAACATGATCAAAATAAATTCCATTATAACAATCTTCCAATTATGAGGATGATCATTTGAGATACACATACAATTCATGACTGCCACAATATAAAAAAATAGAGTAAACAAAGTGACAGGGGGCAACATTCCTTATGCCCATAACCTTCAAGTAGTAAGCATTATGATCTAAGAGATAAAAGGAGCAATGTTCAGAGCCACAAGAATAGATGACATGCTCACAAGAATGAAAATGAGGCACAAAGGCATTGAAGTTTTCACAATTAGGATAATATATAATGTCATGAAACAAGTATGACAGTTTGATTAAGTAAGAGACAGGCTAATCATTATCTTAATAAATGATCAAACACAAGGGTGACACAAAGACAATAATATTTGTGCAAAAGGAAATCATCAATACATTCTCTATCATTATTGCACAAAATAGTAAGAGAACATTGTATATTAGAAAGTATCTCAAACGGGGTTCACAGGTAACATGAAAACCAACTATGGAGACTACATTCTTGAAAAAAGAGTGCTTAAAGAATAGATCAAGTCATACTAACAAAAATGCAATGTTAAGATTGTAGTACCCCTCCATTTATGCTTATGTTTTCTGTTTGCATGTTTTCACACTGTTAGACTTTGGTACTTTAGTTTGGATATTTTGATCACTGATTTTGAGCAATAGTGGATTCACTTTGTGATATGATGATACATTGTATGGTGATATTTGATTTCTGACATGCTTTGATATAGCGTAGATGTTTTCCTTCAGATGTTATTGCTATGTATATGTTATGATGGACTAACTGTTATTTAATTTGTCAATATGATGTGACGTGTATTGGTGTGGAGAATGGAATTGCATCACTCGCTTGTGAGTGCCCTATGATGTCCGTGATTTTCTCCGCACGGTGTGCCTATACAATGGATTATATATATATGCATGTTATTGGTTTGATTGCAGGATTGTAGGTACATGACACCGAATCCACCTGATTATTCAGGTCTGAGCATGTCAAGACTCAACAGAAATGTTGATTGGGAGGTAGTAGCATGGTTCATCCTAGTCTAGTCTTTAACCCAGTCACAGTACATTGTCAATTTTAGTTTGGAGTCATAGATGGTCTTGTTTGTTCCTGATTGGATCAATTGCTTGAAAGGAAAATTTTATCAATTTTATGATAGTTTGTTATGCTTTAATATACAATTATTTAAATTAATTTTTAAATGTTATAGAAATAAGTTTTATATTTTATTTAATTAATTAATTAGTTTGTTTGGTTAAATAATTTGATCATTAAGATTAAATTCATTTAATTAAATAAATAAATTAATTAAATTAAAATTGTTTTAATTGTGTGTGAATAGATTTAAATTTGAAATTATTATTATTTTGGAAATGGCATTTTTAATTATTAAATAAATTTGTATTTTGAAAATTGAAAATTTTAAATAAATTAAATGCATGCAAATCTTAAAAGATTATCGAGAAGTTGTTGGAAGATATTTGTTCTTCTCGACAAGTGTGCCAGTTAAAATTTATTGCTTTTGGTTGAGGAATTTCTCAGAGGTTATTTGGGATCTAGGAAAATACAGAAGATTCTTCTATTCTTCATGGGAAAAATATTAGAGCTCTGTTAAAAAAAAAAATTATGCATTTTTGGTATTATTGTATATTTGTGGAAGTTCCCTGGGTTGCATTTTGGGAATTGGTGTTCGTGAAAAGATTTGGAAGCTGTAGGCAAAGTTGTTCTTCACCAGATAGAATTTTTGAAGCTAAGGAAAAAAAATAGGTATTTTCCTTGTGAATTATAAATTTGTTTATTGTTGAAAGGAATATTTGTGAAAAGAAATTATGTCTAATTTAAATCCCTGTACTTCTCGCAAAGAAATTGTTCACTGTATTCTTGTTTTGAAAGATTTGTTGGTTTCAGAAGAATTTTTGTAGCATACTTTCTGTGGAAAATATATAAATTAGTGAAGGGGAAAACATTTAAATGGAAAATGGATTTTAAAACCTTTGGGGTAAATTAAAATTTGAATGGAAATTTCTGTGTGTTTTCTTTTGAAACCCTGAAGAAATTTTATAATTTCCCCAATGAAACCCTGTTGAAAATTTATTTCAAAAGTAAACCCTGTAGAGATTTCTTTATTTCCCAAAAGAAAAACTCTGTGAAATATATATATATATATATATAATTACATATATATATACATATATTTATACATATATATACTATCATATATATATATTTATAAATTGAATTGAGAAAGAAACTTTATATTTTATATGAAAATTTGTTTTGAGTCGCCGTATAGGCGAAATTGAATTTGGGAATTTTAGTATTTAAAAAAAATGGAAATCGAAATCGCCGTACGAGCGATTGTTAAAATTTTATAAATTTTAATTTTTTTGAGTGGTTGGGGCTACCATAGCCAACCCACAAGGGCGCGGACTGTGGGCAGCGCTTTAAGCGTTGTGCACAGCCAGCGGCCCCTGTGGGGAAGGCTGTCGTAGCAGCCCAACCCCTCATAGGGTTGCCACGCAGCTGTTGTTGCGATTTATTTTCATGGCAATGTTTTTTTTAATTTAGAATCTTATAATCTCTATTTTATATAATATATTATAATATATATTCTATATATAGTATATTTATAATATATTATATATATAATATATATTATTATAATATATTATATATATATGTTATATATATTTTAATTAAAATATTTATTTTGAATATGAATATTTAAATGATTAATTTATTATTATAAATTTGAAAAGTGTATAAATTAGAATTTTATTTTAATTTATTATGACAAATATTTATGCTTAAATTAAACAGATATTCTTGAGTTTATAAAGATCACGTTTTAATGTGTGGTTATGTCATTAAGCAAAGTATAGATTTCATTTTCATATTGAATGAAAAATAAATTAAATTCTAGATGATTCATATTGTACATCATATTTTGATTGATTGGATTTAGTAAATCCTAAAGTAGATTTCCAATGTTTTTTTTTTAAAATTGTGTTTCTTATTGTACAAATTGGGAATGTCGTAGATGTACAAGTCTTCCAGACCAATTGTAAAAATGTGGGGATTGTGATTGTTAAAGTTAAATTCTTGAGTTAGCTAAGGTTGTGTACATGGTATTTGCGTGGTGTTTAGACACCTGATTTTATGAACATAGTCATTGATGTTCGTTATGAAAAGTGTAGAATTTCTTGTTGTATTTTTGTACACCTTGTAAACCTTAGTCAGGAAAACTTAGAATTCCTTTGTTATGTTTAGGGGAGTGGCTCTATGTAAGGGCCGACACACAAAGCGGTGTCAGGGTAACTTATAAAGAGTTAGTAAGTCAGTGATAACTAAATAACATAGTAGTTAGATTAAAATCCTTAATAAGATGATTATGCCTCACTTATGGACTCTTGAGCTAGTTCAGTCTTGAGTATAAGATGAGAAGGCCTAGAATGGCAAATCGATGTCTTGTTACCTTAAAAGATTTTCAATTCCGCAATAGCTTGCAAACGGGGCCGGGTTTCGTAAGAGGTTACCAGGGTAACCCAAGTTGGGGGCCAAAACCTAGGAAGAAACACCAGGGTAACCTTTGCAATATTGTGATGACACTCCACCTAAAATAATAGTTAAACTTATGTTCTTAGCACATTCGATTGTCTTAAATATGGAAGCAATGTAACCGTCAGTTAGTTATGTACTTGTGTCTAGGGTTAATAGGTTATGTCTAGGTAACCATATTACTATCTCCTAGCATGGGGGGTGGACCTACGGGTACCACATGGTTGGGTGGAATGTGCACCTTACTCCGTTGGGTCCCCAGTTTATGATCATGGCATTGAGAGCTTCATGGATGGAGAGATCGTACTTGGATACATATGTGTACTTTCTTTATTGCATTACTTGAAATCTTGTATTGTAACATCCCTCAATTGTATATGAGGTGAACATTTGTAAATTGTAATTGTAAATATTATTGATCTACCTCATCAAATGAATGAGTATTGTAATATCTTATCAAATGCAATGTAAGAAATCATATTTGTACTTTATACCTTCATGAATGGAATTTCAAATGATATGCAATGTTTACTTTTTAAGTTTATGTTAATTAAATATGTGCAATGCTAAATACTAAAGTCATCTATGGAAACTCAAGTAGTGTAACGTCGCATAACTTAGTGAATGTATGCAACTAATTAACTTAATATTATTACTTTAAAAAAAAAATATTTCACTTTTATACACTATTGCAACATTCCTTAGGTTATAAGACGGGGCATTACAAAGATTATATAGAAAATAAAGGGTAATGCTTACAAAATACGGTAATGTTTTTAAATCATTTAAGCAAAATCACTTTTCATAGGGCATTATCTTCTTGTGGAGCAAATGGCTAAGATAGCTCTTGTTTTAGCCAACTACTCTTTCATAAAATCTCATTGATATTATAATCTTGCATATATCATAGTAAGGGTGATTGTGATACTGTTGGTCATGATTACATGGAATCACTTTAGGTTTTCAAGAAATTATCTAGTACTGAAATTGAGTTTCAAAAAAGCTCCAACACAAAAATTCAATACGGTGAAAGCTAAATTTTGAACATTTTAAGTGTAGGGAAAATAACAAGCTAATCTGCAGAGTCAAAACCCAAAAAGCATTTCCTTCATATGCCTTGAAACCCTCTCAAAGTTTTCTAGAAATAAATGAAAACACAGGATAGTCATTTTTTTTATAAACCAAATTCAAGGTGAATTTTACTTCATAAAAGTAAATGAAATACAAAGTTTTAAGGAACTTATCTAAATTTGATTTCAAGTTCATCTCAGATTAAAGTTAGCTTGAAATAAAGAACTTGATGGAAACCAAAATAAGAAAGCTCACAGGGAGAAATGTAGTAAAGAGAACAGGTATTAGAAGTTATGCTTGAAAGAATCTCAAGCTATAGGAGTAGAGGAAAACAAAGAAAAATCAGTCATGGGTTTTCTACATAAAAGGCCAAGTCTTAAGTTTACAAATAGAAAAGACCAGAAATGTCAAAATGCGACTTCATTCAACCAAATTTTATACCTTCTTGAAAGAAAAGCTCTATTTTGAGATCACAACAAAAAGAAAAACCTTGCAAGTACAAGAAGACTTTTGTTGAAGGTTTACCTCACGTTCACAAACAAAAAATTCAATGAAAAGTCTCTATGACTATCAAATCACCATGAAAATCTACTATTAGGGCCTACAACAAATTCTCTCCAGAAACCCTTGGTTGTGGCTAACTTCTTCCAAAAGTTTCAAATGATTATGAAATGAGTTTTTGTTCTTTTCCTTTTAGTTTTATGGTTGCTAACCCTAATATGGACGATGAAAGGATTAACGTTTTATGTCATTCTTTTATAAAATAAAACAAAACATCTAATACTTGACCCTGTGGCCAAGGAAAAGGATTTTTTTCCTTAGGGTAATATGATGCTTTTTGTTTTTCAATCTTTGAAATTGTCAATGCAACATCAATAGGTGTACATACCTTGAGATATCTTTGGATTTTTGTTTGCATGTTTATCAAATGTAAAACAAATGACTTTAAGGTATAATTATAAACCTTATTTAGTCATTTTGTTATTATTTAATGCAAGGAGTGACTTGGTCAATTAAAGAGATAATTATCTATTGCTTAATGCCTCTTGAGAGCATCTAGGAAGGTTAGATCGGTTAGTCAACATGTTCCTAAGATATAGGATATTGTTTTGGCTAAAGTTAAAGCTTTGGAGGGTATATAGGAGAAGGTTTTGCATGCTTTATTGATGGACTTGATCAAGGTTGATCTTTTCAACATGTTCGAGCTAATTTGGAGGGAGTTTGAGGCCTATCTTTTAGGCTTTATTGGGGCATCCGACCCAAGAAATTTCTAAAAGCTATTTTGATGGGATTTGTTGAGAATTGATATATTCTCATTTGTAACTCATTATAGTTAGTTCTTGATTATTCAATTTCTACACTTAGTGACTTTTGAAGTCATTTGATAGATTTTGCAGACTTTTTGTAACTCAGTTGTGGTTATGAAATACACTGAAGACCTTGAGTATTATTTACCTGAATATTTTGTCTACTTGTTATTTGCATTATTGTGTTCATTAGTTGATTGATCAAGGTACTAGTGAGTTATTGTTTGTTTCCTTCTAGCTTTGTCTCAAGATTCAAAACCTTTATGCAAAAAGTCTACTAATGCAGGTTACAAATTGTGTCAAGAGGTGTTAGTGGCTTTTAGATGTGAAATTTATTTTCCTTCTTAAATTTTGAGCATTAGGACCTATTTGTGAAACATTTATGCAAAACGTATACAACAATAAGTTTTGCGTGAATTATCTTAGTCAGTATAACAAGTGCATAAAGCTTTGTTTTTCTTAATTTTTCTCAATTAGGTGTATCACCATAAAAAATAGTATTTTATTAGTTTTCATTTTAAATTTTTCCCTCTCCCTTTTCCTTCAAAATCATTAAAATAGGTGATACCAAGAGGAAGTCGGTCTCCAGAGGTTGACCTCTCTTCATAAGTAACCCACATCATTAGAGGGCATCCCATGTTTTCTCTGAAAAGCTAAGCCCTGCAGCTTAACTTGTCAAATCTTGCAACTTAGCTAGGGTGCAATTTTAGTAAACAATTTTGGCATGCCTGGTGGGACACATCCCTCAATGCTTTTCACTGGTTTGATGTGCAACCAATGATTTTTTGACCTTTTAGAGGTTATTGCAACACATTTGGCAACTCCACTAGGCTGAAAGAGTAGTAAAATTAGTGTTGTTACAACACATGAGAAGAATACAAACTAGGAGTTCCAAAGAATCAAGTATTTGCAGCTGTCACCAACTAGAAGAAGAGGCAGGATAAGGAAGAGAACTCCTCCATCAAAAAGAGTTCATTTAACACCACCTGGTGTTAGGAAAGAAATTTTCTTCTCACCACCAAGGAGAAGAGGTAGATCATCAAAAAGAGAGTGTTACTCATTCTGCTTCACCAAGTTTCAGAGCATTTGCATCTCCTTCAAGCAGCCCAAAAATAGTTACATTTGTTGTTGTTCCTATAATTTCAAGTTTTACAACTTCATTTGTTGTTGTTTATACTCAAGTTCATCCATTTCAACCACCTCTAATGGCTACTAGAAACCAGCCTTTTGTGCCATTTAATGGAGGCAGCCTATTAAATCTAGCATAGCACAATGATATGCTAGTTGCAGCTTTAAAAAATTTGCCAATCTTCACTAGGGAAGATCAAACAAATCCCATTGAGAACATAAGGGATGTTGCTTCTTTGTGTGGTGTACATCATATTACTCAAGAAGACATAGTTGTAAGGCTACTTGTTGCATCATTGAAAGGAAGGGATTTATAGTGGTTTAGAAGCCTAGGAGTTGGCAATATTGCAACTTGGGATGAGTTAGGTGATAAATTGCATAAACAATTTCAAGATAGATCAAATAATTTGTCTTTATTAGAGCAGCTAACAACTATAAAGAGGGCTCCTCATGAGCAAATGAATGATTTCAATTTTAGGTTCCAAAAGACTTGGTATAGAATCCCTAGAATAGTGAGGCCACCTCTAGAATATGCATTCATATACTATTTGAAGGCTCTTAATAGTGATATAGTTGTTATGACACAATCAATGGGAGGGGTATCTTTACCAGATGCATATGAGACAACAATTAGAGAAAAAATTGCGTAATTCAGGAAGGAAAGATATCTCCTAGGCCACCAATTCCTATTTTTCCAGAAATACAACCTAATATGCGATTACAAATATCACCTTTTGCACCATTTCCTGTTGTACCATCTTTACCAGTTGTTGGTAAACAAGAATCTACAATCCCAGTTCAATCTCAGGAGGTGCAAGAGATTAAAGAAAGTTAGTAAAAGATTAAGAGCATTTTGCAGACTTTTGGGAACAAATTGGTAAACTTAGAGAAGCAGCAGTCATATAACAGACCCGCAAATTAGCCTTTTCAAGGTCAAAAACAACAATATAAAGGAAATAAACAACAATACCAAGGTAATTACCAAGGTCCAAGACAATGTGAATCCAAGGCCTTTTCAGGCATATAATCTAGGACTTATTAGTGCAGCTAGGGACCTTGTTCCTATTCAAAATAATCTTGTTGTTGATTATGAGTGGTGTTGTTCGTGCAACCAACCACATAATCATGCCACATGCTCCAATGGAGTTATAAATCAAGCACTAATGGTGAAAATTCCTTCAAGCTTATAGCAGAATGCACCCAATGATGGACCTCCACAATAGCAGGAGCAACTTACAAATGAAGCTACTCTGCTTAACTAGCAGGGTGAAGAATTTTGTGGAGTAAATGTAGATGATTCTCCAGTTGCAGCAAATACAAGAGAAAAGAAAAGAGCCTTTGAACTTGAACAAGTAGCTAATAAAGGAAAAGCAACAGTTTCAAGACCATCTACATCACAAACACCTCACATTTTGCAAAGGAATCAACAAGTTGCTTCCAAGGAGTAGCCACACCTGCAAGTTGATCATGCTAGTGTAAAGGTACATCAAAAGGTAAATCCAACTGTGCCTTACAATATTATTGATAATATGAAAAAGATGAATGTAATGATGTCAATGTGGGACTCATTAGCTATTCTAGGCCAGAAAGACATGTTATAGTTAGCTTTGTCAAATTTGAAAGTGGCTGATGAGCCACTAGTAGGTCAAGTTAGAATTTTTTTCACAAATGATCCTCAAGATAATGATAAAAAACCCAACAAAGAAGTGGGTAAGAATATTAAACCACCTTCTTTTGATGTGTCTATAATTATTGGTGACAAATTAGTGCACAACTGTATGGTTGATAGTGGGGCTAGCAGTTCTATAATGCCTAAGAAAGTAGCAGATAAACTTGGATTGAAATATTAGCCTTTAGAGAAAGGAGTGATTCAGTTAGATGGAACCTTAGTCAATACTTTAGGTGTTATTAAAGGATTGAACCTTACACTTCATCCTTGTCCAAATTTTTTAGTTCCGTAAGATATATGTGTCATATATCTTCCACCTTTCTTTGCTTTGTGTCTATCAAGAAACTTTACAGCTAAGATAGGAGGTTATGTGTCAACTGATTGGTCACATATGTTGTTTAGAACAAGATATGGAACTAAGGTTACCATTAAGTCTGAAAAATTGGCCAAGGAGCATATAGAGCCATACAATCCAAGTGTTATCAATGTTGCTCCAACTGCTACAGACACAAATAATGTCATTTTTACTAATAGTGAGCATGTTGTTGCTCAAGAGTTACAAGATAAAGTGTTCTTAATGTGCTATTACATGAATGGGCAGCAAAAAATTTATTGGACAGTCTTGAAAATATCATTCAAGATGTTGGTATGGGTAATTATGTGCTTCATGAACCTGATGCAGAAGTTCCAAACCTTGAAAAAAGTGTAGGTCAGCTGTTAGAACAACAAAATGAACTTTGGGAAATGTTTTTCGATGGTTCTAGAAGTAAGAATGGAGCTGGTGGAGGTACAATGCTTGTTTCTCCACAAGGTGATAGATATTTTTCAGCTTTTCATTTTTCCTTTGCATGCTCTAATAACATTGTTGAGTATGAGGAACTTATTCAAGGTCTCGAGTGGGCAAGGAAAAGAGGAGTAAAATGCCTAAAATTTTATGAAGATAGTGAAATGATAGTTAATCAAGTTAGAGGCTTGAGTGTTGCCAAGGATGATGCATTAAAGTCCTACAGAAACAAAGTATGGGATATAATGGAGGAGTTTGATGCTTTCAATCTGATTTCTATCCCAAGAAATTAGAATAAACATGTTGACAAGCTTGCAACAATTGGAGCATAGTTTGATATCCCAAATGATATCAAAAAAGAGAAAATATAGTAGTATGTAAAATTTGTAGTCAGGCCATCAATTCCTAATAACAATGTCAACTGGTAGGTATTTGATAGTGACGAGCAGATTTTATCTTTCTTGCTCCAAGAGGATCAATTTTCTATAGCAAATCAAGAGAAGCTTAAGCAACAGTATGAAGATCAGATTATTCAGCTGAAGACAAATAAGTTACCCAAGGGTTTTGTTACCTTGGACTCTATTTTCAACACTGATGACCAGCTTAAGAAGAGTAAAGTCAGCATTCAAGTGAAAGAGGACCATTATGAAGAAGTTGAAATCTTTAAAGGTAAGCTTCTTCAGTTAGGAAAAATCTGTTTAGTTGAAGATAGAAAAGATTTTATCACTTTATGCCAAGAATTTCATGACATTTTTGCTTGGAAATATTCTTATTTAAAGGGTTTTGACCCTGATATTACACAACATACAATTGAGTTAGAACTTGATGCCAAGCCTGTTAGGAAAAAGTAGAGACCTTTGAACCCCAAACTTGAACCTTTAATGATCAAAGGGCTGACTAAGTTAGTTGAGGGGGGCATTGTATTTCCTTTAAAACACACATCCTGTGTTTCTAACCTTGTTCTAGTTAGAAAGAAGAATAGGGAGATAAGATTATGTGTAGATTTTAGAGATCTTAATAGAGCATCTTTAAAAGACCATTACCCATTACCTTCAATGGAACAAATTCTTCAAGTTGTTGCTAGTTTAGAGAGATTTTCCCTTCTAGATGGTTATTCTGGTTATAACCAGATTTTAGTCAAGGAAGAGGACCAATATAAAACAACATTTACAAAAAAGTGGGGCACTATGGCCTACAAGAGAATTCCATTTTGCTTATCTAACGCTGGTGCCACATTTTAGCAGGCCATGGATATGGCATTTCAAAGTTTAATTCTGAAATTTCTGCTTGTTTATCTAGATGATGTTACAGTATATTCCAAAAATTTAGATGAAAACTTGTCACATCTCAAGCAAGTTTTTGAAAAATGCAAAGAGTATGGTATTTCTCTCAATCCAAAAAAGAGTATCCTTATAATTCACGAAGGTAAACTGTTAAGACACATAATGTCAAAAGAAGGAATTACTATTGACCCTGAGAGAGTCAAAGCCATACTTGAGCTACCATTACCCAATCACAAGAAAGGATTGCAGAGCTTTTTAGGAAGAATCAACTTTTTAAGGAGATTCATACCTGATGTTGCAAATTTGTTACAGCCTTTGACTACTATGCTTAAGAAGAATGCAATTTTTAGTTGGACTAAAGAAGCAAAACATAGCTTTGAAGAAATCAAAGAAGCTTTAGCATCAGCCCCAACATTGGTAAATCTGGATTTTTCTAAAGAATTCATTCTATATGCTTTTGGTAGCATTAGTTCAATTTCTACGATGTTGGTTTAGAAAAATAATGATAATTTAGAGCAGGCAATAGCTTTTTTCAATCAAGGTCTTTTTGATTATGAACAAAAATATACATTTGTTGAGAAACATGTTCTCATTGTGATTAGGAGTTTGAAGAAATTTAAACCTCTAATTTCCAAGAACAAGATTCATCTTTTAGTTGCACACCCTAGTGTGAAAGAATTTATGTTAAGTAAAGATCTAAGTGAGAAAAAAGCAGGTTGGATCACAAGAGTTATGGAGTTTGATGTTGACATCAAAATCACCAAACTTGTCAGAGGTAGAGGACTTTGTGATTATCTTGCCTCAAACCCTGAAGATGCATAGAATATAGAATCAAAGACTATTTTAGTGAATGGTAATGGGCTTCAGAATGTTGCACCTACATTAGTAGCAAGTTGGGTTCAAGATATGACCCATTTTTTGCAAACTAGTGAATGTCCAATAGGTCTAGATAAAGCTAAAAAAAGGTATTTCATGTTACAATCCATTCCATATGTTTTGATAGATAACATTATTTTTAGGAAAGACCTTAATGGTGTCTTATTAAGGTGTATTGACACTGATCAAACTGAAAAATTGCTTCATGAATTCCATGATGGAATTTTAGGTCACTTTCCTCCAAGAACAACAACCTCGAAAATTATGAGAGCTAGTTATCACTGGCCTAGCTTATTTAAAGATTTATATGCATGGTCAAAGAAATGTGTTAAATGTACTTTATTTGTAGGAAAGGAGAGTCTGCCAGCTATGCCTCTACAGCCAATTTAGGTTGAGTAACCCTTCATGAGATGGGGAATTGACTTTATTGGACCAATAAATCCACCTTCCAGTGTTGGTCACAAGTGGGTGCTTACAACCATTGACTATTTTACATGGTGGACAGAAGCAGTAGCTTTGAAATAAGCTAACAAATCTTCAGTTTTAAGCTTGTATGAAGACATAGTAACCAAATTTGGAGTTCCTGATTCCATTATTTTAGATAATGCTCTTGCATTTGTGGGATTAAGAGTTATAGATTGGGCTATCAGATATGGAATCCATTTGAATACCTCTTCAAATTATTACCCACAAGGTAATGGTATAGCTAAAAGTACAAATAAAAACTTGATCAAGATCATCAAAAGAACCATGGAGGAGAATCAAAGAGTTTGGTATACCAAATTAAAATCTGCACTTTGGGCAGATAGAATAACCCCTAAGAGATCAATTGGTAATTCACCATATGTTCTAGTTTATGGAAAAGAGGCTAGATTGCCTTTATCTGTAGAGCTTCCAATTCTAGATGTTGTACATTAGTTGGAGATATTTGAAGAACAAGACCCAATGTCCGTAAGATATGCAGAGCTCATGGAGTTTGAAGAGATAAGAGATAAAGAAATGAATACTTTGGAGTATCATCAACTCCAAACAAAGAGAACCTTTGATAAGAAATCTATAGCCAAATTTTTCAAGGAAGGTGATATTGTTCTCAAGTGGGATGTGCTAAAAAGTGGACTTGGTAAGCATACAAAATTTGATAACTTCTGGACTGGCTCGTTTATCATCACTGAATGCAAGGAGCATGACACATTCTAGTTATCAAATATGGATGGAGAAATATTGCCAATCTTAGTTAATGGGATTCACTTGAAATGCTATTTTGAGGTATGACTTACCATTGTGCATATTAGGTTAGGTTTATGCTTTCAATAAAGTGCTTCTACACTATAGTTTAGCTGCAAGTTTTCATTCCCTAAGTGTTGTCCCAACACAATAGATAGTTTCATTTCAACATTTTTCCCTATTTTCAATAAGAGTCTTGATATTCTGACTAGTCACAAGTGAGTTACACTTATGTGCAAGATGTTTTAGGTCTTCCTTTGAGTTTTCTAAGTGACTCCATACCCAATGGACAAGTCTAGGCCACTAGTTAACATGTTTAGCAGGCAAACATCCAACAAATGTCACCATAAATGTTACCCATTTTTCACTTACAACTCAAATCAGGTTAATCTCATTGATTTTAAACTAAGAAAATGAGGTATTCATTTTATTATCTCCCCTACATTTCATTAATGTGTACAAATGAAATAATTTGAAAGATTACAACTATAGATTATTGCATTCATATAGATGCATGAAACATAAGAAATATTTTACAAATCTTTTCTGAAAAAAGGTAATCTTTATTGAATAAATAAATATTCATTTGAGTCACACAAGTTGTGAGTTTAACTTTTTTCTTATTCAATACAAATCAAAATAAATATATAAATGAATAAATAAATGAAAAAGAAGAATATGCATGTAGGGAGGGTAGCCAGTCATTGCCTGAGAATGACTGGTTTTGTAATGTCTTCTTGTCCAATTGCCATTTGAGTTTTCCTAGCCTTCCTAGCTCCTTGATACTCTTGTTTCTTGCATTAAGTAAAAGCAATGTGTTAGAGCAATGCTCTAAGAAATGAGAGGTTACATACCATACATGATCATTTATCTATGCATGTATAAATTGGTCCTGATCTGCATTAAATAAACACTTATATCCTGAATATCCCAGAGAAAACATTGAAGTCATCGAAATAGCACATCAAAATACACATATTTTTCTAACTTGTTTCCTTCATGTGCAAATACAGGTCAAATTTTGTTACCATTTCATCTGTTTACAATCATGAGTGGGGTTAAATGTGGCTTTCATAAGGGTTGAACCGGGCTCATAACAACGATATGCAAGTATGAATAACATCAATGCTACAAGTTATTTTCATTTTTAGATTGCATTGCAGATTCAAGGGGGTGGTGATCTAAGCTTCAATAGAGTTTTCATCCAACATGATCAAAAGAAATGCCATTATAACAATCTTTTAGTTATGAGGATGATCATTTGAGATAAAAATACAATTCAGGACTGCCATAATATAAAAAAAAAAAGAGTAAATAGAGTGAGAGGGGGCAACATTCCTTATGCCCATAACCTTCAAGCAGTAAGCATTATGATCTAGGAGATAAAAGGAGCAATTTTCATAGCCATAGGAATAGATGACATGCTCACAAGAATGAAGACGAGGCACAAAGAAATTGAATTTTTCACAATTAGGATAATATACAATGTCATGAAACAAGTATGATAGTTTGATTAAGCAAGAGATAGGCCAGTCATTATCTTAATAAATGATCAAACACAAGGGCAATGCAAAGACAATAATATTGGTGCAATATCATTACTGCACAAAATAGTAAGAGAACATTGTATATCAAAAAGTATCTCAAAGGGGGTTCATAGGTAACATGAAAAATGACTATGGAGACTGCATTCTTGACAAAAGAATGTTTAAAGAACAACTCAAGTCATACTGACAGAAATGCAATGTTAAGATTATACAGAAAATAAAGGGTAATGCTTACAAAATACAGTAATGTTTTAAAATCATTTAAGAAAAATCACTTTTCATAGGGCATTATCTTCTTGTGGAGTGAATGGATGAGATAGCTCTTGTTTTAGCCGACTACTCTTTCATAAAATCTCATTGATATTGTAATCTTGCATATATCATAGTAAGGGTGATTGTGATACTGTTGGTCATGATTACATGGAATCACTTTAGGATTTTAGGAAATTATCTAGTACTGAAATTGAGTTTCAGAAAGCTTCAACAGAGAAATTCAATACATGGTGAAAGTTGAATTTTGAAGATTTTAAGTGCAAGGAAAATGACAAGCTAATCTACAAAGTCAAAACCCATAAAGCATTTCCTTCATATGCCTTGAAACACTCTCAAAGTTTTCTAGAAATAAATGAAAACATAGGATACTCATTTTTTTTTATAAACCAGCTTCAAGGTGAATTTTACTTCATAAAAGTAAATGAGATACAGAGTTTTAAGGAACTTATCTAAATTTGATTTCAAGTTCATCTCATATTAAAGTTAGCTCGAAATAAAGAACTCCATGGCAGCCAGAATAAGAAAACTCACAGGGAGAAATGTAGTAAAGAGCACAAGTATTAGAAGTTATGCTTGAAAGAATCTCAAGATATGGGAGTAGAGGAAAACAAAGAAAAAGTAGTCATGGGTTTTCTACATAAAAGGTCAAGTCTTAAGTTTACAAATAGAATAACATATGAAGATTTCTATTTAACTATGAAAGTTGTGCTTTGAAATTTGACACAAAAAAGATATTGTGAGATTTGATATTTAACAAAGAGGAATAAACCCATGTTTTAATGTAATAAAATGGAGCTCATTATGAAAATGGGTCGACCCAGATATATCAACTCGAATGACTCGCAGTCATAATTTTTCTACAAAAAAGACCAGAAATGTCAAAATGTGACTTCATTTAGCCAAATTTTATACCTTCTTGAAAGAAAAGCTCGATTTTGAGCTCAAAATAAAAAGAAAAACCTTGCAAGTACAAGAAGAATTTTGTTGAAGGTTTACCTCACGTTCACAGACATAAAATTGAATGAAAAGTCTCTGTGACTATCAAATCACCATAAAAATCTGCTATTAGGGCCTACAACAAAGCCTCTCTAAAAACCATTGGTCGTGGCTAACTTCTTCCAAAATTTTCAAATGATTATGAAATGAGTTTTTGTTCTTTGCCTTTTAGTTTTAGGGTTGCTAAACTTAATATGGCTAATGAAAGGATTGACAAACATCTAATACTTGACCCCATGGCCAAGGAAAAGGATTTTTTGCCTTAGGGTAATATGATGCTTTCTATTTTTCAATCTTTGAAATTGTCAATGCAACATCAATAGGTGTACGTACCTTGAGATATCTTTGGATTTTATTTTGCATGTTTATCAAATGTAAAAAAAATGACTTTAAGGTATAATTATAAACCTTATTTAGTCATTTTGTTATTATTTAATACAAATAGGAGTGACTTGGCCAATTAAAGAGATAATTATCTATTGCTTAATGTCTCTTGAGAGCATCTAGGAAGGTTAGATCGGTTAGCCAACATGTGTCTAAGATATAGGATATTGTTTTGCCTAAAGTTAAAGCTTTGGAGGGTATATAGGAGAATTTTTTGCATGCTTTCTTGATGGACTTGATCAAGGTTGATCTTTTCAACATGTTGGAGTTAATTTGGAGGGAGTTTGAGGCCTATCTTTTAGGCTTTATTGGGGCATCCAACCCAAGAAGTTTCTAAAAGCTATTTTGATGGGATTTGTTGAGAATTGATATATTCTCATTTGTAACTCATTATAGTTAGTTCTTGATTATGTAGTTTCTACACTTAGTGACTTTTGAAGTCCTTTGATATATTTTGCAGACTTTTTGTAACTCAGTTGTGGTTATTAAATACACTGAAGACCTTGAGTATTATTGACTTGAAGATTTTTTCTACTTGTTCTTTGCATTATTGTGTTCATCAGCTGATTGATCAAGGTACTAGTGAGGTATTGTTTGTTTCCTTCTAGATTTGTCTCAGGATTCAAAACCTTTATGCAAAAAGTCTACTAATTCAGGTTACGAATTATGTCAAGAGGTGTTAATGGCTTTTAAATGTGAAATTCATTTTCCTTCTTAAAGTTTGAGCATTAGGACCTGTTTGTGAAACATTTATGCAAAAGGTATATAGTAATAAGTTGTGCAAGAATTATCTTAGTCAGCATAACAAGTGCATCAAGCTTTTCTTTTCTTAATTTATCTCAATTAGGTGTATCACTATAGAAATAGTATTTTATCAGTTTTCATTTTAAATTTTTCCCTCTCCCTTTTTCTTCAAAATCATTAAAATAGGTGATAACAAGAGGAAGTTGGCCTTCTTCAGAGGTTGACCTCTCTTCATAAGTAATGCACAACATTAGAGGTCATCCCATGTTTTCTCTAAAAAGCTAAGTCTTGTAGCTTAACTTGTCAAATCTTGCAGCTTAGCTAGGGTGCAATTTTAGTAGTTAACAATTCTAATGGAGAGAGCTCATTCTCATGAAAGGTAATGTCTACATTCATTGTATTCATTCCTTGGAGAAGAGTTACCACATCAGTTTCATTTGTACCAAGAGGAACCACTATTTGTTGTAATGTTGTTTGGAGTAGAGAATGATAACTTGAGGAATTTTGAAGAGGATCCCAAAGGGATATTTTTGTGGGGGTTCTCTTAAGTTGCTCAATAAGATCATACTCTTGTAATTAGGGAGCACTATGCAATGTGGTTTTGGGTAAAGGTAGGGAGGTAGGGGTTGATTGTAGGGATTGTTGTTGTAATTAATTATTTATTTACACTTTACATAAGTTTACTTAGGCATTATTTAATTCCTAGGTTATAGGTTCTTATGCTTATCTAGTTGAGTTGTCTTTTTACTCAAGATAAGATTAGGGTTATGCATACTTGCTTAAATTATAAAGCAAATTATCTCTTGTAATTATTGTACTTCGAATACATCAGTTTGCACATCTTCATGCAATCTCTCTGCTTTTTTTTTTCTCTTTGTGGAAGGTTATTTTCTGGTTTACATTTCAGATCTTGGTTTCTAACATGGTATCAGAGCCTTGATTTGTAGCCCCTTCTCAGCTTTTTTGGAGGAATACATTGTAGAGCTCATTTGGGGTCCCTCGAGGGTTTCATTCCTTGAGTATATGTATGGAGCATCTTGAATTAGTTTGGGATTTTCCATTGGATTCAGAGCATTGTAAAAGGTCATAAATGACTTTTATTTCACTCATTTTGGTCACCATTTGCCAGATCTGTGAAGGTTTTAAGCTCGATGATTTTTCTGATAGATCTGGGGGTCGCCTATTTTTTTGGGCACTTTGGCCCAAAATGGACCTCATCGTTGGATTCGTAGAGCCCAAAAACCCCTATTTTCATATAAATTTTGTCCAATTTGGACACAGTCAACTGGGGAGGCAAAAAAAAATTTCCCAAGGGTCGTATGGCCCCAGGACACACTCTACGAGGCATAGAGTACTAAAAAAAATCAAAAAAATCCACATAGGATTTGCATGGCCCATTCAATAGCCCACTACCGCCACTGCTCCACCGAGCGGCCACCAGTGGACCACCCATGAGCCACCCACCACCGGTGGCCCTCTCCTCCACACCATTTATTTTCCAACCCCTGCAAGCTTCTCCTAGCTCTGTCGCAATCGTATTGGGGAATGGGAGCCCCACTTTAGCCCCCGTCGGCAGCCTTAGCCACTGCTGGTGGTCACATCTGTGACTAGAAGCTGCACCGTAAGCCTCTGATGGCTAGCCCTCTAGTCCACCCAGGCAACCAGGGGCTATTTTTTTAACCCCTGAGGGCTGCAAAAAGGGTTATTGGGAAAAATTGGAGCATTTTCGCGAAAACGGGCATAACTTGGGCATACGGCGTTGTTTTTTTGCAAATGAGATATCGTTAGAAAGCTGGTTTGACACTCTACATAATGGTATAGGTATGATTTTTTTGGTTTTTCTTTTTTGATACATTTTTCAGCCTTGGAAGTCACATGTTACTATTTTGACTCTGGGAGACATGTCTTTTGACTCGCTTATCCATTTTTCGCCATTCTTGCGGCATTAGAAAGCTAGTTCCTACCTCTACATAGATCTAAGGTCTATTTTTTATTTTCTTTTTATGCATGTTTATCACTCTCTCCTTTTACAATTGTTGGGTATTGTAATAACAAACTATATAAAGTTCCATTAAGGGGGGGGGGTTCTTGCATCACACTTTCATATTGGTGACAACTCGCATGAGTTTTTATATTTTCCTGTTGTCTCTTTTAGCTTCTTTCTTGCTTAGCTAGACACATCTTTGGTTTGCATCAGTTGACACTTCACATCGGGAGTTTATGGTTATTGATCCACATTGGTTTAGATCCTTCTTAGTTTGAGGGCCATTTTTTTATGGTTAATGTTCCAGAATCTTGATGGTACTTGTCTTATGGGGTAGTTTTAGTTTTAGTTTGGCATCGGAATCGAGAGATAAATTCTAGATTTTGTCATCATTATGGGTGGCTTCATTTTTTTTCATCTACTCTTGCTTACAAATTCTAGGGTTGATCCAGTATGTGAGTTTCCAGTGTTCCTTGGCATCAGGTCTGTTGTTGCATTTATGATTCCATTATGGTTTCTTGCAAACATAAGTATCTTTCCTTGTTTTCCAAATTTGGGGTTCTAGTGTTGCTTCATCAGAGTTCTTCCAGTGATTCTTTGCAGCAGTTCATCTCATTGAGGGGGGGTTTTTCCCACTGGGTTTTCTCTCTCTTTGCATTTGTGAATGGGTACCTGATCAGGCCTTTGTTGTCGGGACCCATCTCACATCTTTGCATAATAATTTTCTTCTCCCTAAGTTGCACTTATGGAGGGTATTGGTGTAATTAATTATTTAATTACACTTTACATAATTTTACTTAGGCATTATTTAATTCCTAGGTTATAGGTTCTTATCCTTATCTAGTTGAGCTGTCTTTTTGCTCAAGATAAGATTAGGGTTATGCATACTTTCTTTTATAAAGAAAATTATCTCTTGTAATTATTGTACTTTGAATATATCAATTTGCACATCTTCATGCAATCTCTCTGCTTTTTTGTTTTTCTCTTTGTGGAAGGTTATTTTTTGGTTTGCATTTCATATCTTGGTTTCTTACAAGGATTGCAGATTATTTTGAGTATAATGGGTGTGGGAAACAACATCGTGTATAGGTGGGTAAAGGGTAAACTCAGGTTTAGGTGGGGTTTCAGGTTGATGTGAAGGTGGATAAAGAACAAGTTGAGGTTGAATGACATTGACATCTTGTGTTTTAGGTTGTTTACAACAAACCTTAGTGGATGGCTTTCGTGAGATGAAGTCTTCAAGAGCTTCGTCTAACATATCAAAATCATAACGACTAAAAGGTTTGGGAAATGAGGTGTCATTAAATGGGTTAGGTTTGTAGACACCGAAATCCGGTTTAGGCCTGCGACTTCCATATTCTTCGTAATTCGTATTCTTCACGGTCATGATTAAATAATGTCAATTATTTAATTAATTCACCTTAACATTAATTCTTCTATAGATTAAATAATATTAATTATTTAATTAATTCATCTTCTGTTATTTCTTCTATTAATTAAATAATCTTAATTATTTAATTAATTCACGCTTTTCTTTATTCTATCTGATTAATTAAATAAACACTTTTTATTTAATTATGTTACTAATTAACCTTATCCATCTCGTCAAATTAAATAAATTCTTATTTAATTTATTCTTTATCACATTTCAACTATAATTAAATAAAATCTTATTTATTTAATTATTCATTTAAAATCCCTTCATCATTTAATTAAATAAATCTTATTTATTTAATTATTCTTCGAATATTGAGTCTTGAATTAAATGAATTATTTAATTCATTAATTCTATTTTAACACATTCCTCTATATTTTAGATAATTATGTGAGTTATCTAAGTATTCACTTTTACTCGACTCGACATCTATTTTAATCATTCAGTTAACTATTGATTTAATGTCTAAGTGGCTGTCTCGAGTAATCTCTTCATCAAGTCAGTCAATCATCTAGTTCTAACTCAATTGCGTGTACATGCGGATTAATTAAATATTATTATTTAATTAAATAAGTGTTGTGTGTGCATTCGAACAGAGAGTCGTTATAATCAATCTTCATCTTTGTCATGCAAAGATATTTCTTATGTTTTCGAAATGCCAAACTGAAGATTAAATCATTTATTTAATCTATAATTCTATTTCTAATTCGAATCACTCATGTCATCACTGTCAGTTATCAGAATGCATGTCTAATCAGTCAATCTCAACCATTCGTTGATCTTTCGATCTTGGCCTGTCGTTCGAATAATCAATTTTCTATAAATTGATTTGTCATTCTTCATTCCAATCTCTCTCGTGAATTTTATAACTTTGGAGAGCACTCAATCTTGAATCTTTGATATTTTTCTAATCACTATCTTAGGCTATACTTGCACGAACTTGAAAATCTGAGGGCAATTATACTACACATGCAAAATGGAGAAGGGCAATCGAGATGAATCATAGAAATACGTTTGGAATTGGTGAGATTGTTCTAGTTTTAATTACGTTTTTGACTTCCTATGTTCTTTGTTGCTTAACAAATGAATTTGCATTTTAGATTTTAGTATTGTGTGCATGTGTGCTTCTAATGATCTTCTTTGTTGTCTATTGTGCAAAGCTTTTATTTGGCGTTACAAGGTTTATCATCACAATTCTTAGTGGATGAACTTAGGGAGAGGAAACATTGTAAGGATTCATCAAACCTATTCAATTCATCATTACTAAGAGGTTTGGATGATTTAGTTTTCCTAAAGTGCATCATTGTTTTGAGTGGTTCATTGGGTTGTTTAATGTTTTTGTCTATGTTTTCTAATGAATGTAATCTAAATGAACTATGAACTAATGTGGAAAATGAACATTGTAAAAATCTAATGCTATCCATAAGTGACATTAACATAAACAATGCTAATGCAAATGATTTTAATATAACAAAAAGTAACCAAACAAAAATAGAAAAGTAATTGTGGCAAACAAAAAGTGAAAAAAAGGAAATTGAATTATGAAAAGAGTAATGCAGAAAATGTACTGGGACTGATTGTCCAGGGTGGCTAATGAGTCCCAAGAGAGGTATTTTTAATATTTTTCTAAACTTTTTGACTTTTTTCTCTGTGTTTAGGTCTGTACAATGCAAGAAAGTAACGAAAATGCAAAATTTTGTGATGATTTGATGAAATGAAATGCAATAATGACCTTTGAATGATAGTTTCACTAATGCAATTTTGGTAAGCCCTAGGATGCAAAAATAATGCAAAATCCAATGCAATGAGTCCTAGTATGAAGATGCTGATGTAAATCAGAAAGATTATGTTCAATATGTAGGTTCACCAAAATGAGAACAAAGATTTTGGTTACCTAATGCTATATGCTCCTTCTAGGGTTTTCACCTAAAAGGAGATAAGATCAGGGTCAAAGTGCAATTTTTACACTCAAAGATGGATGTGATATAAATTTAATGAGGCTAAATGAAGTAAGATAAATGCAAAGAACTAAAAAATACTATTGATTATGTATGCATAACTATGAAATAGGAAGTGTTTGAAAACACAATGTTGTTTACAAAAGACCTAAAAAGAAGAATTAAAATGCAAATAGAACCTAACAGAAAGTTGTAAGACTTAATCTGTGCACCTGTAAGCCTGATGAGGACTGGAAAACAATCTGAAAATCTAGAAATATTGACTTTTTAGCTGACTGGGACTCATTTGCCACCCTGGGCGAATCCGTCCTATATTAGGGTTTTTTGCCCAAAATCTAGTTTCTGCCAAATGGGTACTGGAATCTGTATTCAGCTCTAATAGGAACCTCCAATGGGACTCATTCACCATCCATGGAAAATTAGTCCTTTTTTTGTTTTCTACAAATTCAAGTTTCAGACCTATACTTTGTCACCTACACAACACTTCCTGATGAAAACCCATATCTGAATCTTCAAAAATACATGTAAAACAACTTAAATTTTTTTTTCTAATGGGGGTTTTCCTTGGTTTAACCTGTAATTTGGTAATTAAACCTTCAATGGAATTTTTTTTTGTATAAAACCCTAACCTTAAGTGTGTCTAAGACTAGGAAAATTTGAAGTAAGACAAAACCCTATTCTAATGTGCTAGAATAAGATGAGAAAAGGTTATTTGAATGATGTAAGACTTCAATCCAAAAAACCCTACAAAATTTCAAATGAATGTAAATGGCATGCAAACCTTGAATCTGAAGATAGAGAGAAAATACAGGATGGAATCACTTTGAAAACAAGTCATAAGGTGTGATTTGATGGCTAGTTGCATCTCCTCAACCTAGATTTCTCCATGATTCTCCATAGGAAGCCATGATCAACCCTTTGCAATGTTATATCTTGAATGGAAAGTGAGCTTGAAGAATTTCAAAAACCCTTTCTTGTCCAAAAGCTTCAAATTTGTTGTAGAAATGCTATTAAATCCTCTTGTGAAGGATATTTTACTCTTGTCTCTTGATTTTGTTTTGTAGAAATGACTAGGAGATGTAAAAAATGACCTAAAAACACATATTTATAGGCAACAATACCTAATTTCTCATTATTAAGATCTAAGAGGCTAACATCCACTAAAAAATTGAATTAAGTTGGTGAAATTCCTGCTCAAAATTGAAAATTCCCACAAAAGGAACTCATTCACCACCCTTGGAGAATGGGTCCAACATAAGGTTTTCGGAGGTGAGTTTTTGAGATATGACTATTTTAAGCATTATTTGTTGGGATTTATATGATTTTTGAGTGAAATGAGCCTCTACATAAAAAAAAATGAACATTAAGGGTGTATCAATGCAATTTTTAAGAGGTGATTGGTGCAAGGGTATCTAAAATAGGACTAAGTTAGGCCATAGATTGTACTTTCTGCAAAGGAGTACAATTTATGTGTCATAATTAGGTGTTAGGATATCTATAAGTAGTGATGGTCATGAAAGTAATGTGGGAGTGTTGTAATGTAGTATTTCTTGAGATTATATGTTGCTATTGTTGAGTTGTCATCTAGTTGCATAGGTTGAAATTGACTTCATGCTTAGGATAAGGCACTAGTCCAAGTAAATTTTTCATAATTTATTTTTCTGGGTTGATTCTTCAACAAATCACTCTTTATTAACAAACTTTTGAATAAATACCATCGTGGTTATTTTGTGATGAGTCTCATTATTCTCATGCTCCAAGTGTAGGGTATTGCTAAGGGAACTGTCAACCTTTTTGATACACTACATTTTTTGAGTAGTTATATGAGAAGTATCTATTGTTTACAATGTACTTAAATAGTGGTCATATAAAATATTGAGTATACATTATGGGATCACCCTCCCAAGTTTCACAAAGCCCAAAGTGTAGGAGTAGAATTTTTGTAGCTTTTACATGTTCATTGGCCAATCCCTTTAGATTTCTAATTTTTGGAAATGGAAAATTCCATAGATAATTTTGAAGATCAGCTTGGTTCTTAAAAAATAACCAATAGGGAGGAATGACATAATGTTGAGGCCCAACCCCATCCCACCAGGAAGGTTTCATAAAGGAGACCAGATTCCTCATAGCTAGTTGTTTTTAACAATGGGAAGTGTGATGATCCATTGAGAAACATCATCTACATCTGAAGGAAATTTTCTCTTAGTCTAGAGGTTGTGACCAACATCTATTGCCCATATTCAACATGATCTCAGTAGGGTGGCCATTGGAGAAGTCTATTTCAACACATATTCAAGAATGAGTAGAGTTCTGGTAATCGATTGTTTCCCTAGAAGTGCAATGATACTTCCCATTCCCAATGGTTCACAAATAGTCAAGTTCCCAAAATTGTAGAGGAAGATATAGTAGTCATACCCAAAAATAAACAACCGTGAAGACATCTATGCATGGATCAAAGGCAGAGAACCATGGTTTCATACACAAAAAATTCCCTTGGAAGATCCAAGGGCCATTCTCTAGCACAGCTTCATATCCTCCTTAGAGTCAAATTCTAGTATAAATAACCCCTTGGCACAGGGGTAAATCTAGATTTTGCCCTCCATGAATTATTTCCATTTCTCTAAAACCCATGAGTGTAGATCACATAATTTTGGCCATGTTTATGTGAATCTACAAATTAGGGAATAATCTTGAAAACAAACCTCCTGCTCCATGGCCAAATCTTCCAAACACCTTTGGGGTTGTGGGTGATGAGCACATAGAAAGAGGGGGGCTCTACCTAGTGTCAACACCAAATTTGTGAGAGATCGAGATGTGAGTGGAGCCCTCAAAGCTATCATTCATAGCCTAAACACCCATGCACAAGGCATCCCTAAAGTTCCTATTGATAATTTTTGGTTTAGCCATTGGCAAGCTGAGGCAAGGGTTTGATTGAGGTGCCACCAAATTCACATGAGAGGGTGATCTCTAGGAGGCATTGGATGGTACTGTAGACACCTAAAAGTGACCTAGGCCTGTGACTCTTAATTTCTCCATATTTCTTCTAAAACATAATATTTGATTATGTCCTTCTATTCAAATTCAACTATTTAAATAAACAAATTACATTTGTTTTGTTTAAATATGTCACTAATGTCTAATCTCCTCTTTAATTAAATAAATAATTAAATTTATTTAATTAATCCATTATTCCCTCTTGATTATTTAAATAAATAAACTTTATTTATTTATTTAAATATGTCTCTAATGCTAAAGGTCTTTTCATAATTAAATAAGTCTTCCATAATTTGTTTAATTATTGGTCCACCTCTTCCATGATTAAATAATTAGAATTAATTATTTAATTTTCTTATTTAATTTCCTCCATTTTAAATAAAATTAGTTAATAAAATAGTCTCACATTTCCAACTTCCACTTCTTTTAGAAAATAACTCAAAATCAATTATTTACTATCACATAACTCCACATTTTTGAGTTAATTTTAATTCAAAAATGGTAATTTTCTTATATAAATCAAGTAATTTATAAAATTATTTGATTTTCCAAATCTTTCTCTTTCTGTCCAATCTTTATCTCCTTCTCACATTTATTTTCAACCGTTGATTTGATTTTTTCAAATTGCATCTTGGCTGCTCATTTCAATTTTTTGTTGTAACCCTAATTGTGAGTTGTCACACACAATCTTAACCGTTGATTTTAGAGAATTCATCAACTTGAATCTTGTTCGTTCGTCCAAAATTGCATTTTCTATAAAATGCCAATTTTTCTCTCATTTTGGCACTTCTTAGCACTTCATGTTTTGCATACTTGATCTCATCTTAGGAAATCTTGCATTCTTGTCACTTTTTCATAGTCATATTTACATTTCATTTGGAATAGTTTTGGTGCTTACTATTTGCATGATAGCATAGTATTGCATGTAGTGATTTCAAATCCTTCAACATTTTCTTTGTCATAGTCATAGTCATTAGATTGCTCACAACAAATCTAAGGTTAAACACACATTTTCTGCAAGTTGAGAAGGGCTATGGAGGTTATTCATGGAGGTTTTTAAGGACTATTTGGTATAATTGTTCTTTTTTTATGCATTTTCCTCCATTTTTCTTCATAGTTAGCTAGGGTTTTATGTTTTATGCAAGATTATAAGCTAACCCATAAAATTTCCTTAGTTATAGGTACAACCCATAGGGACAACCTATAGCCAATTGTGGCCCCTATATGAACCCAATAGAGTAAGCACCATCAGACGGAGTGAGGTAGGTGTGCATGGATTGAGAGAAGGTAGAGAGAGGCATTGTGAATCACAATAGAATGGGATATTTTGATGCTAAATGCCCTTTCTGGATTTGTATTATTGATGAAGATGTTGGCTAGTTATTTTTCAATAATGGGCCATGGGAAATCTACTTCTTCATTGTTGAAGAAAAGAAGAAAAATTCCCCCAATTATTTTATTTTTCCATTACATAGATCCATCATGATTAATTCAAGCACCACATTATATGAAAATGCTTCACAAATATTTCCACTAAATCAATAAATATTATGATAGAACCTTTTGGGTAAGTTTAATAACCATTCAAGATTTTATCCCCTAAGCTTTTAAGAAATGCCTTAATTAAATATATAACTATAGGAAACCTCTTAACATGCCATATAGAATTATTTTATATAGTCTTATAGATCTCCATTCCTACTATCCTTATTAATTCTGGAAATTTTTGAATATTGGGAGGGCAGGTATTTGTGGCATTATCATATAAAAAAAACAAGTATAAAAATCCTCAAACTTGTTTCCTTTTTATGATTTTGGGTTCCTTCTTGTAAGCCTTTCATTTCATTTTTCATGGATTGTCACTCTTAATCAATTAGAGTGTGAGAAGGTGGTAGTGGTTGAACAATAAAATTTAATTGATATAATTTATAGGTTTGATTATTCAGATTGGTTTTATATTTCTAATAGGTTTACATATTTGTTTTGGTTTGATGTTGTTCATAGTGGTAGGTTTCAAAAGTGTAGTTTTTTAAACCATGAGAGGGTTCCAATATTTTAATACACCTTTGGCCCATGAATGAGGTAAACAAGGTTGATTACCTCCTACTGTTCAGGTTCTACCAAACCTACGTGGATATACCTAAACAATAAGGTAGATTTAAGGTTGGATGTGGTTCCTAGATTGAGCAATCTACTCACTATGGCACATTAGGGTGGAGTAGATGCAGAGATTTGATGGCTAATTCCTACTGAAATTATTTGAAAATCCAAGATTGTGAGTTGTATTTTGTATGTAATATCCTCAGTATGACCAATGCCTACTCCTATTGGGTGAATGGAGTGGATGAGTGGATGGTAATTATGGAGACATATTTGTAGGATAAGTAAACCTATTATTCAACTTAACTCAAACTACTGGGCACTTGAGATGTTTGCACCTTGTGTAAATGTGCAAGATTGTTTATTACAGTGCTCTTTAATAATCCCAGTGATATCCCCTCAAGTTACTGTGAAAGCATGAAAGGACCTTTAATTCTTAAGTTAATGGAAACCAATCAAAACAAATTCTTTAAAAGGATTTTAATTCTAGGCTGGAACCAATTAAAGTAAAGTATTTGAAAGGATTTTTAATTCACATCAACCAAAAACCAATCAAAGCATCCACATAATAACAACAAATGTGTTCTGATAAATCTTGCAGAATTAAACAACTTTAAAAGACCACTTTGGAGACAAAAAAGTAATAGATAAGCATGAAAATTGACATAGTAATTGAACACTGAAAATGGATTATGAATTATAAATAGTCTGCTCCATTGTATTACTTCAAAATATAAGCATTATACCAAAAGTCTTTTAATATGATATGGATGGGAGAATTATGCAATCTATCTTCTTACTAATGCCTACTCTAATGGAATGGAATATGATATGATGATTTTTCAAAATTGGGCCTTGGTTTCCCTATTTGTATGGGAAGCAACAAGCTTTAGGCCTATTTACAAAAAAGACACACCACTTCATAACAAAAAACATAATTAGCATAAACATAAAAGTATTGAGAGTTTTTTGGTGGATGCACTACAGTCCGTTAATCTCCAGCAAACACCTGTGATCACCTAAGACCTGTTCAAGGCATATGCACCATGATTGTGTATCCAAAACCATCAAACCTTGGTCCCTATTACTCTTCTCTTACTTGGCCTATGCAATGAATGAGTTAATCTTCGAAAAATGCTCAATGTACCCACTTTTGGCATAAGTATTTGCATTATGTATAATATCTTTCATAGCATACTCTAATTCAAAAATTATTCCAAGTTGTTGATGTGTTTTCTTAATCACTTCATCTTCATCATTGATAGCATCAAGAAAAAATGGAAAATAGTGGGCTATCTCATCCTTCCATGTACATTGATCTTTCAATTCTATTTCATCAAAGAAGTTGGGCAAGGCCATACACAGTGGTTGACTAAAGTCACTTAAGTCTTGTGACAAGATGTTGTGGAAATCTTTATGTGCTTTCATAAGCTCTTGATATTCTTGTAGCACTGATGTTATCCTCCTTCTTTGCTATGATGTCAGACTCCACTTCCTTCATCCTATCACCTAATCTGGTGTTTTCCAATAGTGTTGCATATGTTTTGTCATGAATATGCCAAACTTGTTTAGCATGCTTATACATATCTTCAAATCTCATGCAGACTATCTTTCATGCCATTTCAAAGATTGTTTTCTTGAGCTTTCCTTTTAACCCTTCTTGTTCCTTCTAAAATTTCTCATGTTTATGATTCTAGTAGGTGGTTTCTGACATTGCTTCCAACACATTTCTTTCATGTTCAACCTATTGGAAACAAGCAACACTGAGAGGGGAGGTGAGTCAGTGTTGTGCAAAAATTAAATTTATTATTTTGATCTTTAACTCACTTAAGATTTCAACAAAAGATATATCCATGAACAAAAAGAAAACAATCACAACACCATAACACCATAACACCAGGACTTTTACGTGGAAACCCTATTAGAGGAAAAAACATGGTGGATGGCCAATCCATAATATAATTTGAGTATACCCAAAAGAAAGATTACAAAATGGGAATGCACTTGCATTCAGGCACACTGCCTAGAGCTCACTGCTCAAAATAGAAAGGTGCACAGCCTTACAATGATTTGGATTAGATCCAAGAGAATGAACTGAAGGAATAGCATCTACAAATGCTTGATTACATTTCTAGTTAAGCTCAACAGTCGATCTTCTGTCCTTCTAACTGATTCAACAATTTTTCTTTGCTCTGCACAAACTCATACTACAAAAACCTTGATGCACAAGTGAAACTATGTATAATCACTTAATTGACCTTCTGATAATCACAAACACCCTTCAACACATATTTCATACACACAAAATGATATAACTGATCACTTCTATATATCTGTAAAAAAGGATTTAGTCGCTACAAGTTGACTTCAATAAAACTTAAAAATATTAGCAACTATCGGCTCAAATATTGAGTAATATCCAATGCACATCCACAACAGTCTTTCACAACTTATCTTGGACCCAAAAAATAATGATAAAACACAAATATATTTGAATAAACATTCCTCAAATATCCACAACACATTATATCAACTTAGTTAGCCACAAAACACTGATAAACAGAAAGATATCAACCGGATCTCCAAACTTACACATAGCTTGGTATGAGGCACTAATATTTTTGGATAACATAAGAAATATATTGATAAACCTCCCATGAGATCCACAACTCAAAATAGTAATAGAAAATTTACATGTGAATCGATGATCACCGAATTGTTGGATGCTCTATTCTTCTAACTATTTGCAAACTGTTTACCTGTGGGAGCAAATGATGATGTGCGGATTCGTAACCGACTAGGGTTTCCATCAATGACAACACCTAAAAGAATTTTTAGTGTCTCTTTCCAACAATCTATCCCTTTGGCATTGATGGCAACACTTAGTGAAAAATGACTAAGTGTCATATCAGTACCACCATGAGCTACACTGCCACTTCAAAACTCCAAAAAGAAACTTTAGCCTTAGCCTAGAAATGCAACTCCCCCTAAGATGAATACACATTTTTCACTATACAACTCTCCCCCTTTGATATCAATGGAAAAATTGGGGACCCGAAAAATAAAATTTCAAAACTGTACAAGCATAACCTAACTTACACAAATTTGAAGAAATCCACAAAATCATTCTTCAACACACTTAAATTTGTGTCCCAAACCTGTTTGAAACTCTCTAGAATTGTTATGTGACCACAAAGTAAATAAGACAGAGTTTCTGTAGCTTCAAGATTTACTAGGTCACGAGCTGCCATAGCATCTTTGGCCTCTTTTAATGCATTTACCATTATTTCAATCTTTGGACTAATTAGTCCTCTGAGTTCGCATGCTCTCCCTACACTCCTTTCATTTTCATGCTTCAAACTCCTTATTTTGTCAAGCAAAGATATTACCTGACCTTCATGCTCACCAACATTACTGACTAATGGATCAAAAGCATCAGAAAGGGTATCCAACTATTTTTCAATATCCTTCACCTTTTTCTTATTGGCTTCAGTGAATTTTGATAAAACTAAACATGACTTATACACTTTTCCCCCTTCAGGTAAAGTATCTTGAATATTTTTCATATAGGTGGCTAGCAGAGTTTTATCTTTTGCAATTAGTTCTTTCAAACCAGCAAAACTCTTTTCCTTAAACTCCATCTAAACTTTAATCATGGCTGATTTTTCAAAAGATTCAAAGTGAGAACTTACAGAATTTATGAGCTTCTTTAGCTCACCAGAAGAGGAACCAGATGGATCCTTGACATGAGTAGGCATTATTTTTTGTAGGACTCCAAATGCAAGGCTTAGCAATTCACTATCCTCTATGTGATACTTCAAAATCTTCTTACTAGCATTAGCTTGAGAAATTGGAGCGACCTTCATCATTTGAATTGGGGATAAAGTAGATAGATTGATTGAGCTTTCATCCAATTCAGGATCAAACTCTTCCTATTGTTCCGTCAGAGATTTCTTCACTACCTCAAAAGTGTCTCTTGCTTCCATTCTGATTTCCTTCACTTGAACCTTTTCTTCTTCAACCTTGTGTTCTTCAGAGACTACTTCTAGATTTCCTTTAGGCACTTCAACTTCTTCATTTTTTACCTCCTCCTCAGCTAATACCACCTTAGGAACTTCAGTTTCCATAGGTATTTCTATATTTTCCACATCAGGAGGTGTGTTGTGTATTCTATTGTTAATCTAATTAAAACAAAACACTATTAACAGAACTTTAAATTGAAGAAATTTGAAATAAACTTGGCTATAAAATAAAAATTCTTCAAGAACGTTCCGTCTTTCTCTATCTCCAGAGATTGGTTTGAAGCTTTCTGGCTCTCAGATTGTGTGAGCTTCTCCAAATGACTACTGCAGAACGAGTATGCAAAGAAAAACTATTCTATATGCTGGTGAAGATGGACAGGGGCTGTAATTATGCACAGGGGCTGTAGATTATGTACAGGGGCTGTAGATGAGATGAATCATGATTCTGTTGCTATGATTGCTATGCTATTGCTGTGATAATGCTATTGCTATGAATGCTAATACTATTTGCCTATAGTTTACTTGCCTAAAAATCCTATATCATTTTGGAACTCCCGGCAGCTGTATTTATAGATTTTTTTGCAGGCTTCATCCTTGCTGGCAAGAATCTATGGCTATGAATTGTCTGGTAGGTTTGAATGGTGAGAGATTGAGAGGTTGAGAAGAAAATGGGGGAGGTTGAGAGGTTGGAGAGAAGAATGGAAGCTTGTCTTCAACCCACGGGAACAAGCCTGCACAGAAACAGAGAAATTTAATTTTCTGTTTTGGCAGTTTGTTTCCCGGGAGTTGAAGATAAATCCCAAATTAAATAAATAAAATTTATTTAATTTAATTTATTGCTTTTTGATATTTGATTTTTGATTTTGAAAACTATAGAAGAATTAATTAAATATTTTGGTAATATTTAATCATGATGTGGCTTTAGAAGATTTTTGAAATATTTAGAAGAATTTAATTAAATATTTTTGGAAATATTTAATTATGAATAGATTTTTGAATTGAATTGGAGGAATTTTGAAATGATTTTAAAATGAATATTGGATTAGAAGAAATAATCAAATATTTTGGAATATTTAATTATAAATGATATTTAGAAGAATTATAATATTTTAATCTTTATTTGAATAAAATATTCAAACTAAGATTATATGATAATTAATATAAATAAATTGTAACATTTATTTAATTAATTAAGAATGAAAAGGTGATTAAATATTTAATCGAAATGAAATCATGAACAATATAAATAAATTATTTAAATTTATTTATACGTAGATAGAATCAAAAGATTTTAATTAAATATTAAAAATATTTAATTAATTACCAGACAATGTGATATGACCATTTTTAAGTGTATACATTTTGCCCCTCTTTGAAGTGATGTGTTTTACACATTACTTCAAAGAATTTTGAAATTTTGCCCGAAATATTGATTTGAAACATTTAATAGATGTATGTGTATGCCCCCGCGAACGATGAATCGATATTTGAATTTTTGAATTTTGATGATTTTTAAGATATCGATTTGTCGTTCGAAACTTATGATATTAAGAAATTGCCCTGATAAGATATGAAATGAAAATTTGATAAAGAAATTGCCCCTGGTATGTGAAAATATGATAAAATGCTCCAATTTTTCCATTATATAGGTTAAAAATGTCATTTTCCATGTCATTTTCAATTTTAACCTAGTAAAATTTGCAAATATTGAGCTCTGAGTGGATAATCATGGCACTTCCAGTTCACCTGCACCATTTCGAGCGTATCCGACGTCATCAGCGGCCAGCACACTACGAACCTCCGGTATGTGTCTCGTAAATCCCTGTCTGTTGAAAATTTCATTTTGCGCACGTTTTTTAATGTTTTAATTTAAAAACTTTGAGTTTTAGCGCTCTTAAGGTGTATCGTAGCGCATTTGAAATTTTCCATAGCGCATACAATGTCGTAGCGCCTGTGATAGATTTCATAGCGCATTTGATGATTTTCATAGCGCATATGATATCGTAGCGCAACTAAGATGTATTGCAGCGCTCTTAACAAATATTGTAGCGCAAAATATTCCATAGCGCTGTTGATAAAAATCATAGCGCCATTAATTGATTCTGTAGCGCAAAAAGTTACTTAGCGCTGATAAAGAATTTTGTAGCGCATACAACTAGTTCTGTAGCACATTTTGTTCGGATAAATTTGTTTCCCAAGTTGTTGGAGAACAAATAGTAGCTGATAAATTTGCTTTTAAAGTTGTTAAAAACAAATAGGATAGATAAGTTTTCTCCTAAAATTGTTAGAAAGAAACTTGATGTTGATTATGTGCGTTCCATGATGATGAAAAACAAATAGTTTGATTGATTTGTTTGCTTCTAAGATTGTTAAAAACAAACATGATTTTGATATTATTCGTATTTCATAATGATAATGAAAAACAAATAATTTGATTGATTCATTTTGGATTGATACGTTAAGATGATTTGATATTGATGTTGTTTTGATGATGTATGTGAACAGGAGAGACTAGGTGTCCTGCAGATACGAGAGGCTTTCCCGAGCACATGGTCATTGATTCCACATTTATTACAGTCTGATAGAGATGTGATTGATGCTTGTGGTTTGACTACATTACTTGATATGCCTGAGGTTCGCCTCAATAGGGCTCTATTGACAACACTTGCAGAGCGGTGGCATAGCGACACCAACACCTTTCATTGACTGACCGGTGAGATTACAGTGACTCCCGAGGATGTATATCGCATTCTACGGATCCCAGTGATGGGAGAGATTGTTGTTTTTGACAGACGAGAGGTTGGAGGTACTCTTGCTTTGAGACGGATATTCAGAGATGATCAGATTGCTGGGTACTTCATCCCATGGGGTGAGATTACAGATGCCTATCCACCACTACCGGCTGTACTTGCAGGATTCATTGGAGGTGTGTTGTGCCCCGACCATAGGTCGAAGAGGTTCGCGATCGGATGGGGTCGTGTCTTAGAGAGCATGGTGATGCAGGGCACACGATATGCATGGGGTACCTGTATGCTAGCCCACTTATATGACGAGCTACATCACATTGTATATGGTAGAGGCCAGAGTTTTGCTGTCGGATGTTCATTATTATAGATATGGGCATGGGAGCATTTTGCAGTGTTACGTCCATTGACTCGAGGAGATCATCCACCTGGTCGACCATACAGATGGAGATATTCACATATTATTGCTCAGCCTAGACTAGGAAAACTAGTGTATTGGCAGCGGCTATTAGATAGTTTGGATACAGTATGCTGGAGGCCATATTTGGATTGTGAGCCATGGCCAGAGGATGCGAGGGAGATGCCTTTTGTATGCACTTCCAGATTTTTGATTGGACGGACCACATGGATCTTGGAGAGATTTCTTGCTAGACGTGTATTGCGACAGTTTGGTCGGACTCAGGGTATGCCTGTTGGTTCAGCTATTTATGCACGGCGACAGGCAGAGCTTGTAGTGTGGGGCCCACGGATCTCTTTATGCAGCTGTTGCAGAGTTCCTCAGTTTAGGTGCACAGATATGGGACTACCAGGCGGATGTTTTGGATGCAGGGGCGACACCAGACTATGTGCAGTATGTTCTACAGCATCCTCCTCCACGTATGTTTGATCCCGATGAGGCTGTTGCTCCTGTCATTGGACAGAGACGTTGACAGAGAGACTTAGAGTCAGGTGATGACGATTCAGAGGACAGTGAGGACGAGGAGGGTAGTGGAGATGATGACTCAGATAGAGATGATGGTGGTGGAGGGGTGGCGGAGAGATGGTAGGAGAGGTGGCAGGAGAGGTGGCGGAGGAGGTAGTGCAGGCAGAGGTGGACCACGGATGAGGCATACTGACCCATCTCCGTCAGTGGATCCGACAGTAGCGAGTCAGATATCCTCTTTGCAAAGCACAGTACAGAGCTTGCAGCTCAGCTATCACAGGCACAGGCCTTGATTTCACGTTGCAGGGTTAGGTGACTTCGATCACTACCGAGAGAGATGCAGCTAGACAGCAGGGTGAGCAGGCCATTGCCTTAGCAGATAGCCTACAGAGAGTGGCAGGTAGCACTTTTCCAGGTGATATGATGAGAGAGGTTACGAGGGCTACTCGAGAGGCAGAGTTTTATCGCACCAGATATCATGATGCAGTCCCAGCTGAGCAGAGAGAGAGCTACACTCAGTCACGATCTACTCATGGTCGCTCTCGTACTACCAGCAGGGGTGTGACACAGCCATTACCTCCTAGAGGGCCACCGGGGTCAGGCGGAGCAGGTCCATCAGGGGCAGGTGATACAGGTCCATCAGGGGCAGGTGGTACAGGTCCTAGGCCAGCTCCATCACAGGATAGCTCTGCCTAGTGCATTATATATGATCTCTTTTATGACATTCTGTTGAGACATTTTGTATACACCGTGAGATGATCACATTTTTGATGATATTATATCATTTGTATTTTGACATCCTTGTACATTTTGACATTCATTTTGAGATATATGAAATGCAGAGATGATTTTACATGATATATATATATGATGTGTACTATATGATGGCTTCATGATTTATGATATTTATATATATGATTTTATGAGATAAATGAATGTATTATGTTTATGATAGATGAATGAATGTAATAATTTATGAAATGATGTTTATGATAAATGAATGAATGTATGATGTTTTGTGAACGTCAAAATATACTCAGTCATATTTGAGGAGATATAAATCTTTGATTTTTTTGCCAGCTTTTAGGAATCTATGAATGCAAGATTCAAATTCTAACATGAATGCAATCTATACTAACCATGCAGGACATTCATACAATATTGCCATTTGGAAAACTTATACATGCTTTTTGTATCATCATAGAGCTTTGAAATGTTGAAAGTTAATACAAGCATCAAAGGGTATGTTAGCACCAGTGATGACCTGAGTATTGCTTTCATGATTTTTGATATAGAAAGTTAATACAAGCATCTAGGTATAATTGAACCAAGATGACCTGAGTATTGCTTGCATAAACAGACAAGAGTTAACCCTTTTCCTGTGCAAATTCCGAAATGTCATCCATGATCCATAGTAGAGCATGTCTCGCGACCAATTTGCATAGTACTAATGAGTTTCCTCACAAACAGAAGACAAAGAAAAATCATACTCCTTCCTTACTTTTCTAGTTCAGAACATCATCGAATTACTCCAGAGATATGATAGAAAATCAAACAACCATTCAAATCCTATTTAAGGCATTTCAAACATTTATTCAGATTAAGATCATCCAACTTGGTTATCATCATTGATATTCTCACTTCGATAGTTGTTTGGATCATGTTATTGGCATAAACATGTTTGTGATTGAGTTGATTTGACAATGTTCGTTTTGTTTTGTCAAGCTGTTACTTGTCTGCTTGTGATATTTTGAAAGCTCGTTGCCCCTCTCTTGTATTTTTCTGCGTTTTGTCCCCAATGTAAACACAACCTAAAGATAAAAGATATGTACAAATTTCATCAAGCCATGATGAAACCTAAATATTCCCACTACATGGTATGGATAATGAAAGATATTTACAGATGATAGACGTGGATGAATGATGCCTAAAGTGAAAATAAGAAATAAACTAATAAATGGAGGAGCCCATTTAGATCACAAGTAGCGCTTGTTTGCCAAGTTTTCACCACTTGTTTTTATTGCACTTTTTCAAGATTTTTCTGATTTTATTTTATTTTTTCAGGACTTTTTATGATTTTTTTGATTTTTTCAGGACTTTTTAGACATAAAACTTCTTAAGGTGAATACTATTGGTTGGCTCTTCAAACAGGTCCCCCTCTGATGTGGATAATTGATATGCTCTAGAACCATATGCTGCTATAATAACAAATGGACCAAGCCAATTAGGTTCAAATTTGCCTTTCTTTTCTCTATCTTGCTGATTACGTGGATTTTCCTTCAAAACTAAGTCACCCACTTGAAATGCCCGTGGTTTAACTCTGTGGTTATAACTACGAGATATGACTTGTTGATAACCTTTCAAGTGATCAGCTGCATGTTGGCGTCTTTCATCTAACAGTTCGAGTTCTTGAAGGCGAGAAACTCGGTAGTCTTCATCACTTATCAATCCCTTAAGTGAAACCCTAAGCGAAGGTATTTCAACTTCCAATGGTAAGATTGCTTCTGCTCCATAGACTAAAGCATATGGTGTAGCTCCTGTTGGTGTGCGAATACTAGTTCTATATGCCCACAAAGCTGGGTTGAGTTGAACATGCCAATCACGTCCAGCATCATTTACTGTCTTCTTCAATATCTTCAAAATGGTTTTGTTAGAAGCTTCTGCTTGACCATTACCCTGTGGATAATAAGGTGTGGAGTACCTGTGTTGGATATGAAATCTTTCACAAAGTTCATCAACATCCTGATTCTTAAAAGGTCTTCCATTATCAGTAACAATAGAATTAGGAATTCCATATCTACAAATAATGTAATTCAGGATAAATGAAGATATCTGTTTACCAGTCACTGTTGTTAGAGGAACAGCTTCAATCCATTTTGTAAAATACTCAGTAGCTGTGATGATAAACTTATGACCATTTGATGATGAAGGATGTATTTTTCCAACAAGATCTAATCCCCACTGAGAAAAGGGCCATGTTGAAATAAAAGGCTGCAATTCTTGTGCAGGTGCATGAATAAGATTCCCATGGATCTGGCATTTAGAACACTTCTTAACAAAAGTAAAAGAATCTTGCTCCATGGTAGGCCAATAGTATCCCATTCTGACAAGTTTCTTTGCTAAAGTCAAACCACTTGAGTGAGTTCCACAAATACCACCGTGAACCTCTTGTAAGGCTTTTTCAGATTCGTCACGTTCAAGACATCTAAGGAGTGTACCATCAAGACCACGTCTATAAAGGATATTGGCAATTAAAGTATAACGGGATGATTGACGAATAAAATTCCGTTTTTGGTTTCGGGATAAATCTGAAGGCAAGATGTTATCTTTCAAATAGGTATATGTTTTGCTATATAAGGTGAATCTGAACCAGTCAAATGACATATAACTTGGGTTTCAGGATTATCATATGCAGGAGAAAACAATTGTTCCACCAAGAATTCATACTTGGTTTGATCTTCTGATATTTGTAATAAAGAAGCAATGGTAGCCATTGCATCTGCAGCTTTATTGTCAATTCTTGATATTTGTGAAAATTTGATTGACACAAAATATTTCTTATAATCATCCACCATGTTTTTGTATGGTAACAACTTATCATCTTTGGTTTGATAATCATCATTAATTTGATTAATGATAAGTTGTGAATCACCATAAACTTCCAGCTCTGTAATCTGCCATTCCAAAGCTATCTTTAATCCTATGAGTAATGCCTCATATTCTACTATGTTATTTGTGCAAGGAAACATCAACCGATATGATCGTGAGATGGTATGTCCTTCAGGTGTAACAAAAAGAATCCCTGCCCCCGAGCCATATTGTGTATATGATCCATCAAAGTATAATGCCCATGGTCTCTGAATTGTTGTTGTAAAGACATCTGCATCAGGAAACTCAATATGCATTGGATTGTCTTCTTGTAGAGGAGCTTCAGCTAACTGATCTGCAATGACCTGTCCTTTAATCGCTTTTCGGTCTACATAGTGAATATCAAACTCACTTAATATCATTACCCATTTTGCAAGTCTTCCTGTTAAAGTAGCTCTGCTTAATAGGTACTTTAATGGATCAATCTTTGTTATCAACCTAACTGTATGAGTTAACATATAATGTCGCCACTTTTGAGAAGCAAACACTACTGCAAGACAAGCTTTTTCAATGAAACTGTAGTTTAACTCATGTCTTGTTAAGGTTCTGCTGATATAATATATAGCCCTTTCCTTACCTGTAGAGTCTTCTTGTGCTAGCAATGCACCCAAAGATACTTCTGTTGCTGAAATATAGAGTATAAGCGGCTCTCCTGGAATAGGCGGAATTAGAACTGGTGGATGTGTAAGATATTGCTTGATCTGATTGAATGCTGCTTCACATTTGTCATCCCATTTAAATGGAACATTTTTATGCAATAAATGTGTGAATGGCAAGCTTTTGTCTGCCAGTTGAGCTATAAACCTTCTGATGGACTGTAATCTTCCTTGCAAGGATCTTAATTGACTGATATTTCATGGTGGAGGCATGTCTATTATAGCTTGTACCTTTTCTGGATCAACTTCTATACCCTTTTCTGAAACAATGTACCCTAGGAGTTTTCCAGATGTAACACCGAAGACACACTTCTTTGGATTCAGTCGAACATTGAATTTTTCCATTCTGACAAAGATTTTTGACAAGATTTCTAGGTGTTCATCTCGTGTATGAGATTTAGCAAGTAAATCGTCAACATAATCTTCCATGAATGTATGCATCATATCATGAAAAATAGTTGTCATTGCTCTTTGATAAGTAGCTCCAGCATTCTTTAACCCGAATGGCATGACATTCCAGCAATAAGTACCCCAAGGACATGTAAACGCTGTTTTATCTTGATCTTCTGGTGCAATTTTTATCTGGTTGTATCCTGAGAATCCATCCATTAATGAATACATTGCATGTCCAGCAGTTAAGTCAACAATCAAATCTATGTTAGGTAAAGGAAAATCATCTTTAGGGCATGCTTTATTTAAATCCCTGAAATCTGTACAAACTCTGATCCTTCCATCTGGCTTTGAAACAGGTACAATGTTTGAAATCCATTCTGCATAATCAATAGTTCGAATGAATCCAACATCTAAAAGCTTCTTTAATTCTTCCTTGACCAATAATGCAACATGTGGATGCATCTTTCTGAGCTTTTGCTTTACAGGTTTTATCCCAGGTTTGATAGATAAATGATGCATTATCAGATTAGGATCTAACCCTGGCATATCAGCATATGACCAAGCAAAGTTAATTTGATTATCCTTCAAGAATTGCATGAATTTCTGGACTTCTTCAACTGTTAATGATGCTGCAATTTGCACAACTTTTGGCTGCTCTGGTGTACTTATGTTGATTGATTCCGTTGGTTCAATCAAAATAGAAGATCTTTCATGATAATACTTGGGAAGAGTGTCAAATTTCTCATCCTTCAATGCCTCAGAAAGGTTTTCACTGTCAGATTCGCTCTTTATTTTTCTTTTGTTTTGATCTATCACTGCCTTTTTTCGGTTTTCATCAATAGATCCATCTTTTATTTCATTTATTTTGCAGCTAAGAGACTTGACACTCTCCTTGTCAAAATCATGAGTATAAGATTCTTGAATGAAACAATTGTTTTCTTCATTTGAGGAACAAAGGAAAGTTATAACATCTTCATCATTACTGAATGTAGGAATATGGATAGGTGCGTCAATATCCCAATCTATAAGTTCTGGATAAACTAAAGGCATAGGATCATTAGGTTGGGTAAGGTCTTGAATTGTCAAAGTCATGATGTGGTTGTCATCCTCATGGTAAACAAGGTCTGTGATGGTATTCTCCTGTTGATTATCAATCTCGTTAGAATCTGATTCTTCCTCACTTGAGTCATGATCGCTTTGTAAAATATAATCGAGTGGAGGCCTTGAACCTTCTCCTTGTATAAGAACAGGTGCATATTTATGTATAGTATCAACTTGTTTATCCTTCCAGAATTCATCATTATAAATGGTGTCCCATTCATATTCATTAGAATCAGTATCTGAACTATTTTGCAATTGGAAAACTGATTCATGAGATTTATCTGACACGGATTCTCCTTTATGAACTAATGATGTCTGCTGTGAAGTAAGTTCTTCTTTATCTTTACCATATCCAAGTCCTGTTTTATCACTTGAATGCTTTGAAATAGGCTGAATTGGTTCCACAATTCCTTCTCTTCGTTTCCCTATAGGACCATTTCCTTCATAACCCATCTTTTGCATGATAGCGTACCCTTTACCATATTGTTCTTTAGGTAACTTAATGTGCAAGAGAGATTCATCTTCATCTTTGTATAGCCAATTTAAGATGTCCCTATCTTCAGCTTCTTCTTCAGTGGTATTAGCTCTAATGAATTTTCCATCAAACTTTGTGATTGGCACGGAAGTTTGAGATGTAGAAGCAGTTGCAATCTTTTGATTTGATAAAGTTGGTAATCCATGTGATCTTGGAGAAGGAGGTAAAGTAGAAAGAGATAGTGAATATTCACCTACCCCTTTGTCTTTAAACTTCAGTTTAGTATCAAGATTGTTTGTCAATTCTTGCAATTGGACTTGTAGATTAGAAGAAGAAACAACAAGAGCTTCTCTATTGTGTGGCACAAAGACATCTTGACTCACCCTAAGATTGGAACAAGTTTGGGTACTATTGTAATCAGCTTGTATGGTTATTTCTTGTCCATCATATGGAAACTTGATACATTGGTGATATGTTGATGGTACGGCCTGCATATCATGAATCCACGGACGACCCAAAAGTATGTTATAAGACAAATCTCGATCTAGAACCTGACAAAAAGTATTCTTCACAACAGGTCCCACTCTGATAGGTAGCAATATTAATCCCTTAGAAGCTCTTTCTTCATCATCATATGCCTTAATAGTTATCTTCCTTCGTGAATCAATTTCATTTTCTGAAATTCCTAAGGAATTTATCAATTTTAAGGTACAAATATTCAAACCGGCTCCTCCATCTATTAAGACACGTCTAATTCGATGTTTATGGATCATGACTTCAAGATAGAGCGAGGAATTATGTGGATGTGTCATAGAAGCATCATCTTTATCGGAAAATGAAAGACAAGTGGGGGAAGACAAATGTCCTACCATGGCTTGAAATCTATTTGCATCTAGATCAGTATCAACAGTTGTGTTCACAAGCGCTTCTTCTAAAATATTTTTGTGTATAGGGGATATTTTAAGAAGTTCAAGAATAGAAATTTGAGCTGATGTTTTTCTCAATTGATCAACCAGATTATATTGAGTTGGAGAAGAAATAGTTGTTTTAGACGAACTTCCTTTTAAAACAACCTTTGCTTGACCTCTTGTTGTTACATTAACCTGTTGATATTCTTGTTTTCCTTTAATTTTGATAACATTAATCCGATTATCATCTGTGTAAATATGGCGGATTATATTGTCTTCAACATTATGTATGCTTTTGGCTTTGGTATCCGATGTTTCCCCCTTTTGGTAATTTGGCAAAGGATCTTTGAATGCTTGATGATCATCATTGGTATGATGTCCCTCAATTGTAATAGTACCATTGTCAATTAAATCTTGTACTAGATTTTTCAAAGCTTGACAATTGTTTGTCCTATGGCCTTTACATCGATGATAATTGCAATAATACGAGTCATTCCATGATGGTGGTTTAACTTGTGGTTCATAATCTCTTTGTGGTGGTAAAGTGATAACCTTATTATCAAGAAGTTCCTTGAGAGCAGATTCAAGAGATTGACCCAAAGCAGTAAAAGTCCGTCGATTTGAAAAGAATGAAGGTCTAGACGGATTTGATATTTGGGCATTGCCAAGATTATTATTGAAATTACCATGATTTTGATTGGTATTTTGATTGGTTATGTTCTCTTGCTTGGAAATTTGTCCTTGTTGATTGTTGTTTCCTTGTTGTATTGTATTTCCTTGTGAATTGTTTCTTGGAACACTTGATAGATTGAAAACGGATGGCCTTGTTCGTAAATTATTGGCATCCACTATGCCATCATTAACAACATTTTTGTTTCTATTCCAAAACCTTGTTTTATCGTTGTTTTGATTTGATGTACTTGGATTATCAAGTTTTATCACTCCCCTTTTAACCAAGGCCCCTTCAATAGTGATTGCATTTTCAATCAGTTTTTCAAAGTTATGAGGACAATGAAGGTTAAGCCTATAGCTTAATTCTGGATCAAGGCTATTGATAAAAATATCCATCTTTTCCTTTTCAGGAATAGGACGAGAATATCGTGCAAATAACCTTCTCCATCTTTGTAAAAATATAGTAAAGGGTTCTCCTACTTTTTGTTTCACTTTACAAAGATCAAGCATTGTTATTTGATGTTGAATATTGTAGGAGTATTGTGAGATAAATTGATTTATCAACTCCTCAAAAGTTTTAATAGGTGGAGTGATTTTTGAAAGCCACTCCATGGATTGTACGCCTAAACTTCGTGGAAATAATCGCATCAAGTAAGTATCATCATAGGCGAATTCAAGACTCATGTTTCGGAAATCCCTAACATGGTCTATGGGATCAGTTTTTCCATTATACCTATCATACTTAGGAATTTCGCAATGTTTTGGAAATGGAATCATTTGAAGACTCCTATCAAATGGATAAGGAGATATGTCTTCCAAAACATATTTCTTTGTTGTACCTCCTTGCATTTCCTTTATTTGCCCTTGTAATTCTTTTATCTGTTGGTTAAGAGCACTAAAGTCATTAGGAGGATTTTCAGGATTTTGTTTAATCCCCTCTATGTCAAAGGTGTGAGGCAACTTAGCTCCTTGATTAGCTAATGTAAGAAAATATTTTTCTTTGTTACGTTCTAGGATTCTCTCCATAAGAGTATGGAATTGAGGATCTTGTTCTGCTTCTTGAAGCTTTTCTTCCGTTATCTCATCAAGATTAAATGTTTCCTCTTCTTTTTCATTTCGATCACCCATTTTACTAGTTGTAGTTTCTCCCTCGTCTTTTTCCATTTGTTTTTGAGATCTTGTGAAGACAGGCATAGATTTGTATCAAAATTTTACTCGCTTTTGATCAAAAGAGTTAAATAGTGCAATTGATGTGGTATGTATGAAGGTCAAGATAGAATGAAAATTCTATGACTTATACAAAATTTTCTAATCTTGTAGCTTGTGTTGTTCCCTAAGTGAAAGGATGAAAATCCTGTTGGTGGGAATATAAGCAAAAGATCTAGAAAAGGATGGTTGTTGCACTTTATGAAGTTTTAATCATGGCTTTGTAAAAAGATGGATTTAATGATAGATGCCTAATGTTTTCTAAGTTCTCTATTGTAAGATTTGATTTGGACGAGTAGAGTATTCGATTGCTGGTTGGGGAATATAACTAAAACGGATGCGTTGACTATGGTTATGCCTTTGAGAAAGGGCTCTTCTTTGAAAATAAGCTTGTGAATACAAGGGCTCTATGGCATAATCATCTGAAAGACCTCTAACACAATCATGATACCTATGAAGAAAAGTTCTATATTTAAGTAAAACTTTTCGACTTTGATATAAGAATTTTTGTTTCTTCAATAATTTCTTGTGGTTGAGAGGTTTCTTTGGCTTCTTAATCCTTTTGGAAACGGATTTTTTTACAAACTTTGTAGATTTCCAATCTCGTAACATGAGATTGATCAATATGATAATGAGTGCTTTGGATGATCTTTATCTAAATTAATGTAGTGAAAACACATCAAACAAATTGAAAACAATTGTTTTTAAGTCCTATGCTAAACATTAAGTGTGTAACCAAAATGTTTTTCAAAAATTGTTTTAACAGGTTTTACACATGACAAGCACTTCAAACAGACTCACTCTTAGTTCTCAAGTAGGTCATCATAGCAATCAACAGCCCACATCTTAAAACTGCGTCGACTCACACAGCCGTGTCACCCCCGAAAGGGCGCCCGTGTTTTTGTCTTTTCCAGGTGCGTACTCAGAGTGACGGAAGTGGATACCGGATCCCCTGAGCAAACAATCCTTGGCAGTTATATGGTGAGTATCTTGGGGGTAGATTCTTCCCTCCCCTGCACTGTGATTGAGATGATGTTTGGATACTGACTCGGTTAGCTACTACACTAGGTTCGTAGTAAGGATTTCCGTTCGGTGCGGCAAATGATAAACTCCCTCGAGAGACCTCCCTACCTTTAGAACAAAGGCTTTGGGGATGGTTATCATGCACACTACCGTCAAAAGAGGGTTTCCCCAATTTTGCTTTAAATTTTATAGTGGGGTGGAATAGCCTGGCTTTGGCTTGAACCCACTTGAGTCGTTCCTCTTGGGTGAGTACTTTTTCCCACAAGAGCAGGCTCTCTACAAGGTTGTAATAAAACTTAAAGATGCATAAAAAGAAATAAGTGAGTTTGGCATTTTGATCACCCAGTTAAGGGGAGAGCATAGGCCTATCACTTGAGAACAAAGCAAACACTAGATTCAATTTTAAGCACCAAATTGAAATTTTCTAAACTAAGTGAAGATTTTGCTTCACATAAACAGAAAATTCATTTTAAGCTAAAATTGAAAAATGATGTGTCTATCCTAGGATTGGTTCGTTTTTCTTTAAATGGCTACCCTAGGATTGCTTCGTTTTATCCTTTAGATGACTACCCTAGGATTGGTTAATTTTATCCTTAAGATGACTACCCTAGGATTGGTTAATTTTATCCTTAGATTATTAACTGTCCGCGGCTGCGTCGGAATCAGTTAAAACTAAACTACGAGTACAGATTACAGATTACAGTGTTTTAAAAAAATTGCGCTGCAAGAAATATTATGGGCGCTGAAAGAATCATTATGGGCGCTGAAACAGTCTTCACGGGCGCTAAAACAGTCTTCACGGGCACTGAAACAGTCTTTCACGGGCGCTGAAACAGTCTTCACGGGCGCTGAAAGATTTTCACGGGCGCTGAAACAGTTTTCACGGGCGCTGAAAGATTTGTCAGGGGCGCTAAACTGGAGGTATTCTTCCGAAAACGTGTCGTCTGCGCTATTCCGCTGTTTTTCCTGTAACCTGTCCAAAAAAAACTACAAACAAAACATTAAAAAGGGGCAAGAGCCCCACGGTGGGCGCCAAAAATGTGTTGTGTATTCTATTGTTAATCTAATTAAAACAAAACACTATTAACAGAACTTTAAATTGAAGAAATTTGAAATAAACTTGGCTATAAAATAAAAATTCTTCAAGAACGTTCCGTCTTTCTCTATCTCCAGAGATTGGTTTGAAGCTTTCTGGCTCTCAGATTGTGTGAGCTTCTCCAAATGACTACTGCAGAACGAGTATGCAAAGAAAAACTATTCTATATGCTGGTGAAGATGGACAGGGGCTGTAGGTACAGGGGCTGTAGATGAGATGAATCATGATTCTGTTGCTATGATTGCTATGCTATTGCTGTGATAATGCTATTGCTATGAATGCTAATACTATTTGCCTATAGTTTACTTGCCTAAAAATCCTATATCATTTTGGAACTCCCGGCAGCTGTATTTATAGATTTTTTTGCAGGCTTCATCCTTGCTGGCAAGAATCTATGGCTATGAATTGTCTGGTAGGTTTGAATGGTGAGAGATTGAGAGGTTGAGAAGAAAATGGGGGAGGTTGAGAGGTTGGAGAGAAGAATGGAAGCTTGTCTTCAACCCACGGGAACAAGCCTGCACAGAAACAGAGAAATTTAATTTTCTGTTTTGGCAGTTTGTTTCCCGGGAGTTGAAGATAAATCCCAAATTAAATAAATAAAATTTATTTAATTTAATTTATTGCTTTTTGATATTTGATTTTTGATTTTTGAAAACTATAGAAGAATTAATTAAATATTTTGGTAATATTTAATCATGATGTGGCTTTAGAAGATTTTTGAAATATTTAGAAGAATTTAATTAAATATTTTTGGAAATATTTAATTATGAATAGATTTTTGAATTGAATTGGAGGAATTTTGAAATGATTTTAAAATGAATATTGGATTAGAGGAAATAATCAAATATTTTGGAATATTTAATTATAAATGATATTTAGAAGAATTATAATATTTTAATCTTTATTTGAATAAAATATTCAAACTAAGATTATATGATAATTAATATAAATAAATTGTAACATTTATTTAATTAATTAAGAATGAAATGAAAAGGTGATTAAATATTTAATCGAAATGAAATCATGAACAATATAAATAAATTATTTAAATTTATTTATACGTAGATAGAATCAAAAGATTTTAATTAAATATTAAAAATATTTAATTAATTACCAAACAATGTGATATGACCATTTTTAAGTGTATACAGGAGGAATCTAAAAATCCTTAGCATCTACATTCACTTCCTCATTTTCTAGAACATTTTTAGTATTTACTTCCTCAAAATTAATCTTATTCTTTAATAGAAACTGTAGACACTTAAAAATGACTTAGGCCTGCAAGCTCTATTTTTCACCTTCTTCTTCCTAGCATAATTAAGAAACTTTAATTATGTCCTTAGTCTACTTTCATCTATTAATTAAATAATTCATAATTATTTAATTAATTCATGCCTTTTTTATTCTTCATGATTATTAAATAAATAAATTTTATTTATTTATTCAATACGTCACTAATTTCCTAAAGTCTTCCTATAATTAAATAAATTTCTTAATTTATTTAATTATCTTTATTCCTTATGTCTTCCTGATTATTAAATAAATAAATTATATTTATTTATTTAATACGTCACTAATTCTTAAGTCTTATTATAATTAAATAGATTCTTTAATTTATTTAATTATTGGTCACCCCCTGAAATTAAATAATTATCTTTAATTATCTAATTTGGCATTTCCCTCTTTTTAGTAAATAATTCAAAATAATTATTTACTGTCATGTGGTCCCACCTTATGAATTAAACTAATTTTTAATTCAAAATACTCTTTTTCCTCAAAAATCAAATAATTTCCATTTGTTATTTGATTTTCTAGCCACCTCTTTTTCTATGCCAATCTTATCTCTTGTCACATGCATTGTCAACCCTTGATTTGATTTTCTAAAAATCAATCCTGTCCATTCATTTTGAATTTGACCTAATGTTTCCCTAACCCTAATTGTGGGTTGTCAAATTGAATCTTGTCCATTGATTCTAGGGCATTTGTCAACTTTTGATCTTGGCCATTCACTCAAAATTGCATTTTCTATAAAATGGCAATTTTGGTCTCATTTTTTCATCTCATGCAATCTTGTTTTGGTCATCTCATGTCATCTTGCAATCTTGGCATTTCATACAATCTTGTCATCTTGCATTATTGTCATTTTGTCATAGGCATAATTAGACATAGTTTAGATACTTACTAGTTGCATTATAGCTTAGTATTGCATGTTGTCATCTCAAATCCTTCAACATTTGCTTAGGGTTTGTCATTGTCACTAGATTGCTCATTATAAACATGAGGGCAACATCATATTTGTAGCAAGTTGAGAAGGTATAATGGAGGTCAGCCATGGAGAATGAAGACATTTTGGTGAGAACTTTTCATTTGTTTTCATGTTTTTTCCTTTGTAATTCATTATTGCTTTGGGTTTTTATGTTAATGCTTTAATATGGTAACCCTAGGAAAATTCCCTTAGTTTCGTTGGTGAACCTGACGTGAAAATTGAGCATATTTTGTTTTTTTGTATGATTTTTTATTTTTTTTGTAGCTACAAGTACCCCGCAATGCATTTTCTCTTCCAAATGACACATCTATTTTTTCATGACACATTTGCTGCCCAGAAAGCCACATTTGCCTTATTACGACACATACGTGTTTCATAGTGACACAATTACTCGGTCGTAACGCATTCAACTTGCATATCGCCGCATTTTTCTGTCAAATTCTAGAATGCAGAACCAAGCTGCATTTGTCTGACAGCTTCCAGAACACAGAACCATGACACATTTGATGTATGGAATGACACAATCACTCTGTTCTGACACATTCATCTGGTAAACTTTTTCTCTCGGGTTTTTCTAGATTTGATTTGATTTCATTTTGCAATCTGCTTTTTCTTTTTAGAATTTGTAGGTTAGAGACTTTTTGGTTGCTAATGAGTTGTTGCAGCATGTGGTTTTGAGTCTTTCGTGGGTTCAAGACATATTTTTGAAACTACTAACTTGTGGTTTTGTAGGTTCAATTGTCCAAGGCTATCATTTTGAAACATTGTGTTTGTTTATTTCTAGATTAGAAAACACTTTAATTAGTGCACTAAAAAGAACATTTCTTGTCCTTTGCTTGATTGTGTTTGGGGTGGTAGGTGATTATGCTCTCACCTTGTGCAAACTAGGTGATCAGAAAACCAAACCCATCAATTTTGTGTTTACCTTGATTCAATAATCGAAGAATCCTCTCCCCTTGCACACTCATGCGATCCTAGGTGTAAGATAAATGATTATTGACTATAGAATTTGGGCCTTCCTTGGTGGGAAAAAGTACTCACCCCAAGGTAACTCAAACCGACAACAAAGCTCTTTGGCTGAGCTACCCCCGACAGGTATATAAATGTGAATCCTAAGGGAAAACCTAGGATTACGAGTACGAATGTGTCATATGGACCATGTAGTACTCCCTAAAACCTTGTTGAAAATAACCTCTTTAGGCTGGAGTGCCTCCTAAATGAAGCTTAATCTTGTGCCCCATGTATGGCCACTCGAACGGGGGTCTCAAACTAAACACCTTTGTGTAGTAGCCAAAATCCTTCTATTTGCTAGTGCAACAATAGTCATTGTGAAGGAATCCACATCTTCACAGTTCTTAGTAGAGGTGATCAATCTGCCATGGGAGTTTCATGGGGGTTGGAAGCTTGGTTGGCCTGATAAGTGATTGCAATGTAAGGGGGAGCCCGTGTGGCCAAGCTTCTGGATTCACATGCTAAGAATATGCGGCTGGGGAGACCCATGTGGAATCTAGCAAATATTGTCCTGGACTAACCTAGGATTGTGCTTATTTCAAAGACAAAATATTGTGCTTTCCAAGTGTTTTCAAATATTCAAACAAAACAAAAAACCACTTTCAAATCTTGAAACAAACAATCAACCTCAAACAACTTAGAATTTTGACCAAAATTGTAAACAAAATAGACTTTTTGGTTTCTGCACCGCATCTACTGCAACACATTCATTCTATTCTACCACATTCGCCTTGTAGAACACTGCATTCACTCTGTCAAAATGCATTCACCTTGCAAAACACCACATTTTCTTGTTCCACACCACATTTTCTTGCCAGAAAGCTGCATTTGCAATACTGAGCTGCATTAAATTTTTGTAACATCACATTCATTGAAACCAAGCCACATCTACTATATTGCAACACATTTGTGACTTGAAATGACACATTCACCTTACAAAAGAAAAACTTTATCACAAACCAAAAACTAAAGTCAAACTTGTCCAAACTGTCCATAAACATCTTTTCCCAGAAGCATTCTGTCAAAACCAGATTAGAAATTTGCTGAAATATTCTCATTTCTTGCACACTTTAGCTTGCATCTTACCATAGGGTCATCTTTACAAATTTTAGTCTCATCATTAGGCCTCAACATTTTCATTTTCAGTCATAAACCAACATATAGATCCTCATTTCACTTGCATATTTTGGATTAGGACAACCTTACCATACTTTTCAAAATCTTGACTTTCAAAAGTAGGTTATCATTGGACTTAGCCATCATTATCTTCTTTAGTCATTGTCCTTTTGTGAGACCTTTCCAACTTAAAAGTCTAGTTAGGAAACCTCACTTGTCATTTTTTCCTTGTCATTTAGTCCTTCAAACAAGTCCTTTCATATTCCAAAATTGAGACATAGATCAAGCTTAGGGTGGTTAAGCAACCTTCTTCCAAATCATTTAGACCTTTGCATTTGACATTCAAATCATTTTAGTCCTCACCTTGCATATCTTATCTTTAAAAATCCAAAAATATTGTCATAACTTTCATCACAATCCTCATTTGGCATCTAGACTTGGCATTGGTCATTTCCTTAGTAAACATTTTCATATTAGTCATCATTATCACCTTGCTGACATTCTTTATTCCAAAAATACAAAAAAAAGTTAGTGTCATAACATGTCATCCTAGTCTTCATTAGTCATTTCCTTTAGACAACATAGTCATATTGCATCCCTTACTATCAAAAAAATCCAAAAACATAGTTTTGCATTGTCATCCTTTATCGGAAAATCCAAAAACATAGTCTTGCATTGCCATCCTTTATCAAAAATCTAAAAAATATAGGCTAGCCTCATCCTTACGTTTAGTTTCCATTCTCATCATTTGAGTAATTTCCTTTTATGGTGGAAACTAGGCTTCAAATAAAGAAAAGACAAATGGAAAATTTTGGACAAGATTCCAACCCCAACATCAATGACGCAAACCAAAACTAGACTTTCTCTGACCCATTTAACAACATGAACATGCAATCTTCCATGAACATTCCATCTTCATCACATAATCCCTTTGAACCATTCATACGTATTGATGAACATGGAAAAATATTTGAGGAAGACCTAGAAGCCGCAACACAAAATCCATAAGTGGCCTCCTTTTTAGAAGAAATGGTTACACGATAGAGATAGGTATTTGGCCATACTTCTAAGTCAAGGAGCTAAATTTCCATGTGCCTTTGACGTTAACACTTTGAGACCAACATCACTCGACCATAATGTCAACAATACAAACAACGTTCCCAACATGAGTCAACCTCAAAATAATACAAGCAATGCTTCTATTGGTGCTACCTTGCAAACTACCACAAGTACCATTAATGCTACCTCCAATGACACAACCAATCAAAATAATTCCAATTCAATCAATGCAACATATGTTGGAGGGACACCAATTATGTCACAAGGCATGACACAATCAATGCCAACAATGTCCACAATATCATCACAATCAGTTGGTGTCACCTTTGGATCCTCAACAATGGGGACAAGCTCTTCAAATCCTCTATTTGGAGCTTCATCTAGTGTCATGGGTGCCTCATCATCAAATCCTCTCATTGGAACCTCATTTAATCCCTTTGGAGGAAGTAAACGACGTGTCTTTATTTGAGCACCACAACCAACATCATCACAATTTAATAACAATACTTCCCAAGGGAAAAACATGAACATTCCCCATGGACAATTCCAACAATTTGGACAGGGCAATCTGAATATGCAACACATGGCATCATTTGGACACCAAAATATCCATGGTCAACATATTCCCCAAATTTTGATTCAAATGGCTAGAGGGCACATTCTGACATATTCATCACATATTCACACTCATCAACAAGTCCCAAATCCAAACTTTCAATACTAACAACATGCGAACCAAAACACATCATACATCTCACAACAACACATCCCACAACAAAACACCAATGTCTTTTCACAACAAATGGGGACCCATGGGATACCTATCACCCCTTGTGTGATGCAACAGATAATCCCATAATCGATGCCTTGATAGCTAAAGTGGATCACTTACAAATGACCATAGAAAACATGCGAGCATCTGACAAGAAGTCACACATGTCATATGACCTATGCTTATACCCTTTTGACACAATTTTTTATGTGCCACCATTCCGTCCTAGATATGTGGCACCACAATTTACCAAATACAAGGGCAAGACAAATCTTGTTGAACATATTTGAGAATTCATGACCAACTGTATGGACATTGCTTATGAATAGACTTACTTACTAAGACTTTTCTCTAAGAGTCTTATAGGACCTGCGCTTGAATGGTTCTCCATTCTAAAAGGGATAAAAACACGGGACAAACTTAAGGACAAATTTGTGAAAAATTATGCATATAACATTGACATGGACACCTCCATCACTAGCTTATGCAATCTTACACAAGAAGATGTTGGTGAAATGTTTATCCCATTCTTCCAAAGATGGAGAAGTCTAGCAAGTCATTGTCACATTGACATACCTGAGAGAGAAAAGGTTGACATGCTTGTTCAAACACTCCTAGGCCCATTGAGAATGGATTGCAAGTTCATTTCTACACAACCTTCATAGACCTAGTTGAGAAAGGTGTCCAAGTTGAGAAAGCACTCGTTGCTAAAGGGGAATTAAAATATGGTCCTAAAAACACAAATGCAAATCCTCCTATAGACAAAAATAAGTATTGGGTCAAAAATAAACATGTCACCAATGATGGCATTGTTGATGCCAAGGCTCTGAACACAATGGGACTAGTGCTTGCTCTTAAAGGAGCTTAGCCACAAAACAAATTGACAACAATACTGATACCCCTTGTCAATAACCAAAGTTGTCAAAAAAGTCAAAGTCAAGGACAACCCCGCTAGATAAGACAATTTCCGAAAAGATGAACATACACCGCTTTCGGAGAGCCAATTGAGGATGTCCTTAAGAAGCTCCTTCAAAATGGTCTCATCACACTTGAAGACCCTAAACCATATGACCCCGGGCAATTTAAACCATCATGGAGGGATGATAATTCTTTCCGTGATTACCGTCAGGCTAAAGGGCATAAAACATCTTCTTGTCAGCAACTAAGAAACATTGCACAAGACCTCATTGAAAATCGAGTAATTGAAGTGGGTGGACCACAATTTGCATCTAATGTAGACCATACCATTCATAAGAACCCACTGCAAGATTATGGTTCTAATAAAGCCTCCACATTAGGTCCTAAGACTAATAACAATCAAGCCAATTATGCTCATGTTGCATTCAATTATTTAGGAGGAACCATCATTAATAATGTCCAAATTGATGACAAATATGTCAATACCATCACTATCAAAAGAGCACTTGAATGCAATGCTATTACCTGAAGTAGAGAAATTACCATAGTTGGTCCACTTCCTTAGCAACCAAAAATTACAATACCTGGTCCATCTGCAAGACAACCACAGTTAGGCCCTTCTGCAAAGTAGTCCTAAACTAAGATTCAATTTAACCTCATTGACCAACTAGGCAAAACCCCTATGCAAATATCCACACTTGAACTACTTCGCATTTCTCCTGCACATAATGCAATACTTGACAAAACCTTGCAAGAGTTTGATGTCCCTCAAGACATTGATGTCAACCAGTTTGAGGCCATGGTGGGCTATCTCACTACACCCCATCATGTAACATTTTCTAACCAAGATTATTCATCACCAAAGTCCAACTATAAGGATGCATTACACATTGAGGTTTTCATCCATAAGCATAAGGTCATACGAGTTTTAGTAGATGGCAGAGCAGGACTGAATATATGCTCCTTAAAACTAGTTAAGGCTCTAGGCTTTTATGATTCTTGTGTAGATGCAACAAAGAGCATAGTCATAAAGGTGTATGATGATGAAGAATGTTCCTCTCATGGTGTGATTACTCTCCCCATAAGAGTTGGACCAGTCACTATGGACACAACTTGCCAAGTCTTGGATCTTGAGTTACCCTATAACATCTTGCTTGGCTGACCTTGGATTCACGCCCTCAAAATTGTTCCATCCACATACCACCAATGCCTAAAGTTTCCCTTTGACGACACATAAATCATCATATATGGAGACCCTAACCCTTTTCAGTATTGTACCAACCTAAGGGGTATTTCTGAACATCAAGTTCCCATCAATTGAGAGGCTCCTAGCTCTTCTTCCAAATTCATTAACCCATCCACACTCGCATCATCATCCACGTCTACTTTGGCCACATCTTCTGCCATGCCATCATCTTCCTCATTTCCTAAGGCTGAGTCCACTATCAGGATCCAGGACCTAGGCTGCGAAGAATTCAAATTGAATACGACATATAGCATCATAACAATGCCAAAGTCTCCAAAAGTCTATGGTCTGCCATGTTTCAGAATGGAACCTAAAGAAATTTTCAAAGTTCTACCAAAGACAGTTTTCATAAAATGGGGAGACATGAACAATGAGGACATTATCGATATAACATGATGGCTTTATAAAGAAATGGAAGACTTACTCCCATTACCAATTAAGATATATGAAAAAGGATATGACATGATGAAGGCTAAAGGCTACGATGCAACTAGTGGCCTTGGAAAAAATAGAATTGGACAAAGAGAACCCATAGAACCTTCCAAACAACCAAAATATCTTGGGTTAGGGTATGGTCTACCTGAAAATGATGATTGACATACCAATGGATTTTTGAGTGAGAGCGTGAATGCTTCAGAAAGTGTTGAGACTATTGAGGAATCCCCTACCAAAACTGACTCTCATGAGTGGGAACATGGCTCCCAATGATCCCTAAGTGACTGTTGCCTTGATGAATTATTCCTTGAACTAGGAGAACTTACCTTTGAACAAAGATTTTGGCAAACATTTAAAATTGACACAACCAACAATTTGAAGATCCCAAGGAAACAAGAAAGTTGGGATAGATCCTTTGAGCTAAGGAATAATGACAAACCTGAGTCACCTTCTTGTCCTATTAGGCATACACTTGACCTATTTACCCAACCACCTAAACTTAACGACCATCATCAGGACTCATCTGAGTTGCCACATGACACTACCGACCATAATGATAGTCCCTTTGTCCCTTATTTTGACAATGATTATGAGTCAAGTGAAGGAGAATATTGGATAGAATCTGATTGGGAGCTTGAGGATGACAACTTCATTTTCAATGTCTCTGAATTTGTCTGCACACTTTCTGCATCCTCCCCACAATTCATCAATACCTATGATGATATCTCCTTAATCTACCCTCAACTAATCGATTGGGACCAACAAGGCCTACCAGTCTTGGACATATTTCAGAATGATGATTCCATTGCAGAATTTATGGGACTATGTGAGGGAATACCCAATGGTGATCACAAGGTTGGATTTTCTATTGACCTAGATTGTGCAGCCTACTGCGGGGAGACTGCTATGTCCTCTAGTCACAAAATAAGAAATAAAAATAAAACAAAAAATGAAACATCTTTAGGTGAAAACTGAAAGGAACTTTTTGATGACAAAAAATTAAAATAAAGGATGTATCTACGGGTGAAAACCTCTCCGAGGCACCCAAAGATGGAGGACTGGACTTTCTTCCCGTGACCCAAGATAAATCAGCAATGCTCATAGAGGACACTATAGAAGTCAACATATCAATGACAGAAGAGCCCAAAATGGTCCTCTTTATAGCATCCCTGACAGAAGAAGAGAAACTTGAGTTCCACCAATTCTTTGCAGAGTAAAAAGATTAATTTTGCATGGTCATATGCCAATATGCCTGGGTTGGATCCAAAACTATTTTTTCCCCATTTTCCACTACTTCTAGATGCCAAACCAGTAAAACAAAAGCAACATAAAATTCATCATCAGATTGCCCTATTAGTCAAAGGTGAACTCAAGAAACTACTAGATGCAAGATTCATATGGTCTATTGATTATGCTGAATGGATATCCAATCTTGTACTAGTCACAAAGCCAAATGGTCAGATCTAGGTCTACACAAATTTAAGAGACTTAAACAAAGCATGTCCAAAATATGACTCTCTATTGCCAAACATAGATATCATAGTCGACCTCATGATAGGATATGAGATGTTGTCCCTCATGGACTATTTCTTAGGGTATAATCAAATTCCCATTACCTCCAAAAATCAACATAAGACAACATTCACCTGTCCTTGGGGTACATATTGCTAGAATGTCATGTCATTTGGTCTTAAGAATGTAGATGCCACGTATTAGAGAGCTATGACAATGATATTTCATGACATGATGCACAAGACAATGGAAGATTATGTAGATGACATTTTGGCTAAATCTTTGACAAAAAAAGATCATTTGAATGTGTTAGAAAAAAATTCAAGAGATTGGAAGAATACAAAGTCTACTTGAGTCCAAAGAAATGCGTCTTTGGTGTCACATCAGGCAAGCTTTTGGGATACATAGTTTCTCATAGAGGCATGGAGGTTGATCCAGCCAAAGTGAAAGCAATATTAGACATGCCTCCTCCAAAAGGGATAAGTGAACTTAGGACATTACAGGTCAGGTTACAATCCATCCAATGCTTCATAGCACAATTAGCCAACAAGTGTCAACCATTTCAGTATCTTCTACGCAAGGGTATCCCCTTTGTGTGGACAGATAAATGTCAGGAAGCCTTTCAATTAATAAAAGACTATCTCTTGTCACCACCTATTTTAATACCACCAATCAAAGGGAAACCTTTGATTTTATATGTTTCTATAATAACTTCAACACTGGGGGCATTACTAGCATAGAATGATCACAAAGAAAAGGAAAGGGCCATATACTACATTAGTTAGACACTGGTTGGGTATGAGTCAAACTATACATCCATTGAACGGGCATGTCTAGCGGAGGTCTTTACTGCTCAAAAGCTAAGACACTATATGTTGAATCACAGGACATAGTTGGTAGCAAAGATTGACCCCCTGAAATATTTTTTGAGTCGCGCAACACTGACAAGACGTCTGGAAAAATATGTCATGATCTTGAGCGAGTATGACATTCAATACGTGGAAATAAATGTCATAAAAGTACAAGTGATAGTAGACCAACTGGCAGATGCACCTATACAAAGTGATCATCCATTAGTGGCATATTTTCCAAATTAATCCATATTCCATATATAACCTAAATCACCTTGGAGCTATACTTTGATGGGTCTCATACTAGCCATGGCTTGGGGTAGGAATATTGTTTATCACACCACAGGGAGATTCCATCCCCAAATAATTCTACATAGCTTTCCCATGCATAAATAATGTTGCAAAATATGAGGCACTTGTCACGAGACTCATAATGGCCATAAAATGGAAAATCAGAACAATTCATGTTTATGGAGATTCTCAGCTGGTCATCAACCAAGTTAATGACGACTATGACACCAAGGATGAGAAACTAATTCCTTACAAATGAATGGTTGACAACTTCCAGACATATTTTCACATGTTGACTTTTGAACAAGGTCTGAGAGCATAGAACAAGGCAACAAGCGCAATGGCTACGATTGGCTCTCTCCTAGACATACCAAATAATGTGCCACAATTTGAATTCTTGGTGGAATAATTATTGGTCCCTGCATATGATATCCCAAAATTAGAGATGGTATGCGAGCTTGTTGGTCTCGATTCTCCCTGGTATCAATAAATTTATGACTATCTCAAGTCCCAAGTCCTTCCCCCCAACCTATCCAACAACCAACAAAAGTCCTTTATCTGAAAAGAAACCCGATACACCATCGTCAGTGACACCCTCTACTGTCGTAACTTTGACAACACCCTCCTTCAATATCTTGACACCAACAAAGCACACACAACCTTATGTGAAGTACATGAGGGTATATGCGGGTCTCATTCAAGTGGTCCTATTCTAGCCAAAAAGATAATGATACTTGGGTATTATTGGTTGACCATTGAAAAGGATGCACTTGATTTTGTCAGGAATTTTCACCAATGTTAGATACATAGTGATTTAATTCATGCTCTGGCACAATAACTTTGGCTGATTACATCTCCATGGCCCTTTGCATTGTGGGGACTCAACCTCATGGGAAAAATCCACCCTACCTCCTCCAATGGCCACAAATTCATTATTACCACCACTAAGTACTTTACTAAGTGGATTGAAGTCATCCCCCTTACATACATAATTGGAAAAAAAATTCCAAATTTATTCTTAACTACATCATTTGCTTGTATGGCATTCCACAGTCCATCATCACAGACAATGGACGTCCTTTCAAAAACCAAGACATTTGTGAGTTATGTGAGTGATTCCATATTCAACATCATTTTTCCACATCGTATTACCCACAAGGAAATGGTCAAGCTGAGGCATCCAACAAAACCATCCTTAAAATTCTCAAAAAGATTGTTAATGACACTAGTCATGACTAACACATCCACCTTAACCCTGCTCTGTGAGCTTATTGCACTAGCATCCGTATGCCTACAAGAGCCACTCCATTCACCCTGGTCTTTGGAGCTGAAGCCATATTTCCCATTGAGGTTGAAATTCCATTCTTACGAGTCTCCCTGAAGGGTCTGGTAGATGATGAAGAATACAGACAGTCATGACTACACAAGTTGGAGATGCTAGAGGAAAGAAGACATAATTACCTGAACCATCTACAAGCATATCAAAATTATGTTTGTTGGAGTTACAACAAGAGATTTATGGTCATGAAGTTTGACATTGGTGATTTAGTCCTCATGCAAAATCCTAAAAATTGGGATAACAAAGAAAAACCTGGCAAGTTTGAACCAAATTGGCTAGGTCCTTATGTCATCATATCCTCTTTCAGTTATGGAGCATATCCATTAGCTACTCCAGATAGAAAAAAATTGACAGAGCCTATCAACAATCTATATCTTCACAAGTTTTATGCATAGCATCAGAAAGTCAGGCCGAAAACCTTAAAAGTACAAAAAAAGTGAAAAACATTAGAAAAATTGTCACCCTAATGAAAACCTGGCAAACAGGTGTCTTGGTGACACCAAAAAAATAAAAAAATGACAAAAATAGTAAAGAGAAATAATTCGTCCAAAGGTGAAAACCTGGTAAACAAACACTTTGGATAAGTACCATGGTGAAAACCTGGCAACCAGGTGTCATGCGTAGTTGGTTATTGCTCTGCCATCTACTGTCACTCTATATGCCTTAGTCCATAATAAACCAATTATCTTTTTGACACCACCTAGGCATCCATCACCAAAACCCCGTCATTTTCTCCCATGGCTGATAATGATTGACATCAAGACTTACATATCACTCATCCATTCCCTCCCCCACACATGTCCTTTATGCATCTGTTTAGTTGGCTAGTCTTAGACCCGACTAGGAGAAAAATTTCATCATGTGAATGTAGTGGGTATCGCACATGGTCTGGACAATCGAAAAAGTCTTGAAAAAAATCATAAAAATCATAAAAAGTCCTAAAAAAAGACCTAAATATTGAAAAATGTCTTGAATAAATCCAAAAAAAAATCAAAATATCTCAAAAACCAAAAAATAGAGTCATTTCTTATCAAGTTTGTCAAGTTAGTTAGTCTTGTTCATTTGTCTGAACTACGTTGTCTCTGCGCATTTGCTACGTAGGCAAGGCCCGCTTTGAGCCCACGAGACATTAGGTCATTCCTTTTAGGTTGTCAAAATAAAAATCATGGCTCAATCTTTGGTCATCAAGACCAAGTCATTAGTCGTGTCGAACTACGAGGTCTCTAAGTGTATGATGTAGGCAAGGCCATCAATTGATGAGCTCTTGAGGCCGCAATAGGTCAGTACATTAGGGTTCATGGCACTACACTGGCACACATGTCAAAATGTCATCAAGTCAAACAAGTCATCTCCAAACCAGCAAACTATTGCAGCCAAACTCTAGCAATTCTTCGATAAACACATCAAACCCATTAGTATATCAACATGGACATTTAGTCAATAACACTCAAAGTTTAGTCAACAAATTCAAACCTTGATCAAACTTCAGACAATATTTTTCAAAACAAATCAAAGTCATTCAGAATCAGTCAAATAGTCAACTCTTGGTTATCCTTTAGATGTGTCCTTATGATTGTCATTTATACCTTTCCTTCCTAGGTATTGTCACCATCACCTAGTAGTTTGAGGGATCCTCTAGACATTTGAGGATTGATCCTCTTAACATTGACATTATTTAGGATGTGTCCTTCCTAAAATTGGAAACCATTGGCATTCAACATCATCAAACCTAGCAGCTCAACATTAAAACACTTGGAAAACACTTCGCACTTGTATTTGGTTCTCTCATCATGTTACTAGTTTCTCAGCAATGTCCTGACAACAAGATTTAGAGAAGCAGCAACGTATCATGATGATTGACTTGTCTTGTCCTTTTGGCAATCATGTTACCATTTTCTCAGTGATGTCCTAACAATAGGATTTAGAGAAGCAACTACATATCATGATGATTGTTTTGTTGGTAGTCATATTACTAGTTTCTCAACAATGTCCTTACAATGGGATTTAGAGAAGCAGAGACATATCATGATGATTGTCTTGTCTTTTTGGAAGTCATGTTTCTAGTTCCTTGAGGATGTCCTAACAACAAGATTTAGAGGAGCAACAACATTTCATGACTTTTCCTTGTCTTTTTATGCTTATGGTTGATTGTGATGAAAATATTGGGGCAATTGCACTCTTAGTATGAGTCATGATCATCCTTGTCTGTGACTGCTTGTCTTATGTGATGGTATGACCTTGCACACCTTGATCTATGTCATATCATGGTGTTTTTTTTCCATTACAATAATCCACCCAATGATGATTAAGAGCAATAATTATTAAAGCCCTATAGTAATATGTTGAAGGATTTGGTCTCCGTGCTAACATTCACCTCCTTTTGTCTTGTCATCCCGTCTCATCCATCTCACAACGATATCCTATGACATACAAAAAAATAAGTGCATACATGATCATATAGACATTGCATTAGGTCCATACATACATCATTTATCTCATCAAAACCATATACATTGCACCACATATTGCATCATACATAGTCATGCATTAACATAATCATAAACATGGCATCCATTCATACAAATACATTATGCATATCATCATCATCCATGGCATAGCATCATCATGGCATCATGTCATAAATAATCATTGTAGATAGACACATGACATGGCATAAAAATAACATCACCATATAGGCATCACATGATCATTATAAACCACATTATCATAATAATCATCACATAAACATACTTCATAATGCATAAGTCACATCACATCATATAGCATATATAGGCCACATAAAAATTGCATTATATATATATATATATATCATCTCAAAAATCATGTCACAAGATAGAGTCATGAGATATCCCAAAAATAAGAGCTCACAGGGTCGATGGTCAAATATAAATGTCATAACATAAGTGTCTGAAATGTCCCATTACAAGATAATAATAAACATGGCTATGCTAACCTCTCCTCATCCCTTCAAGGAGAAGATCTAGGTGACTGATGCTCTATAAAGGGAACGGATGCCATCATGGTCACTGTGACCGGTGCTTGGGAAGCAGAAGGATTTGTCACTATGACTTGTATTGCCAGCATCATCTTTCTGGTCATGTGAGGCTATGAGGACACTACAACTGATGGATCTACCACTGGAGGCTAGATGTGTGAGGACCTATTCTCTGACCCAGATGATCTATGGCTATGACCTGATCTATGACTAAAGGCATGCCTATGGGAGTGGCTAGACCGGTGCCCTGATGAATGCCCTAAGGAAGTGGATCCCCCTACACTACTCTGACTCCTACTGCTGCTGCCACTCCCTGACCTGCTACCACTACCTATCCTCATCTGAGATTGTGTCAAAGTAGGATACTACTTCTCAGGTGGTATCGCCTACTCATATAACAACTTGTATCTTCCCAGATGGATGCTAACCCTAGAAAAATCTCACACCATATCCCCTAATGGTCCTGTGCATAATCGTGCAAAATCTATGCACCACTGAGTTGACTCCTGTTGGCAGATCATTGCCTGATCCCACTCTACCTTGACCACCTCTAGCTTTTCTTGCAAATCCCTATTCTACATTGTGCTCTCATCTAACCTCCCCTATAGATCTACCACCCATTGATCCGTAGTCGTGTCATGTGGCAGTGGTGATCCTAAAGGTATCTGCTCATCCCCCTCTACCATCCTCCACCTCAATAACCACTTTGCCTCATCTATGGAATCATCATCATCTTCATTATCATCCTCCCTAATGTCCTCTCCTTCGACTCCCTCATCTCTCAGCATCTTGGCCTCCACCTCCACCTCCTATCTAGCCTCCTCCTCTGCCACATGCTCCTCATGTCTCTCCTCCTTTGCCACATGCTCCTCCTACCTCGGCTCCTCCTCTCTCTCCTCCTCCTCAGCTGCCTCGGGAATAGCATCTAGCGCTACATGCTTTCTCATCCTCCTCCTACCACTATCTCTTCCCCTCCTCCTCCTGCTGCCATCTCCCTCATCATCTTTGTCATCTCTGTCTCTCCCTCCCCTTGCCTCTGTCTCTCCCTTGGCCTCTGCCTCTCCCCCTATCTCTGGCTCTGCCCCCCGAACACCTCATAGTACATGTAGTATGACTGATCTATTGTCAATAGGTGTTGGTCCATCTAGATCTATCAAGGGCACTAGGTGATGAGTTTTCCACCATAAATTGTAATCTGTTGTGGTCCCTAGATCTACAATCCCTCTGCTCCACCCCCACTGCTGAGCTACCAAAACATCAATCTGCTACTTGGAAAAAGTAATGGATATCGGTGGACCCCATGCTGACTCTCTGGATGATTTTGCGTACTCGGTTGTACCCATCAGAACATCTTGCTACTTGTTGAACTGTCGTAGTACCCTTTGAGGCAGGTGCATCTCAATGATCAGTTGACTCTACACAGTTTGACCAATCAAATATCTGAACTTCCTCTAAAAACTGAGATGGTTAGCCTCATCCTCCCACTGTCTACAATCCCTATATGGCCTCCAAATGAATGAAATCATGGTTTCAATCTGGTGTCTCCAATAGCCTATCTCACTGACTCAGGTTTGCTACAAAGCGTCCACATAATAGTAGATGTATGGCATGCCATCCACCAGCTGTGGTCTCTGGATGGGCGAACATAAAATAACAATGTGCTACGATACCTAGATCATCACAAGTGTCATCCCGCAACCAATGTTTTGTGATCTCCCATAGGCCACCTCATACAACTAATGATATAGCATCCCCAATAAGCAAGGTCCCCATGCATACACCATCCTGTCATGTCTCATCCCGACGAGCACATCCCCCTAGCCTATGGGAAATCCATGTCCTCAATGGTCTAGAATCAATACACCTTTGATCAATGTAGCCAATAGGGCATCAAATCACCCATAATGCTCTACCATGAACTCCCAAAGGATCTCATAGCCCTCAATCCCCAGCCCTGTGCCTTAATCATGATAATAGGCTATGAAGGTCTGATAACCATGTTGTGGGTCGTATACTATCTGCTCTCCTTGGATTGGCATGCATAGGATCTGATAAACATCCTCAAGAGTCGCAATAGCCTCCCCCATCGACAAGTGGAAAGAGTAGGTCTGTGAGTGCCATCTCTTACAAAGTGCATTCAGAAGCCCCCTATTTTCCTATATAATGGGAATATAGGTGACATAGTAAATTCTAAGTTTCATTAGTCATCGCCACTCTCAGTCTGACAGCACATCCTAGAATCCATATGTGGATGGCTTGCTCTCAGGTGTATAAATCGGTGCTAACTATCTCTACACATGACAAAGCATGCATCAACACTTTATTACAAATCATCATTATCACTTATCTAACACAAAAGCATTTAAAATTTGAAATTAAACAAAGTCACCCTTAGTCAAAGTCAAAGTCAAATGCATCGCATTGACTTCATTTGCATTGTAATAAGGCATTTACATCACTCTGTAATTTGATTGCATCTCTATCTAGTGATTGTATTGTTCCCACTCACATTTGCATCACAGCAGAGCACTTGTGTCATGATTTTCATCACATGTGACACTCAGTTCAAATACGTCACTTGAATCCTTGAATGCTTCACAATATATCAAATGTGACATTACATCCTCCGATTGCATTGCGACTTAGAAAATGTGTCATAGTTCTCCACAAATGCATCACAATTCTTTTCCCTATCCTAATGAACTTTCTCGTTTGCGATGCATCAAATGCATCGAACGTGCATGTGAATGTGGCGTACATGCATGCATATGTGTCGCAGTGCATTTGTTGTTCAACCTAAAACCCTAGAAACGACATGAAAAATGATAAAATGACAAAGTAAGATAGGGGTACGTACCACTAGCTTTGAGCCCTCTGGCCATCTGTAAGTCTGCATGATCTCCCCATAGTGCTCGATCACTAGAATCACCATCATCACTAAGGTCCTCCTCGCTCTGAGCTCTCAAAATTACTAAGGTGAAAAGTGAAAATGAATTGACTTTTACCCCATTTTCAACCTTTTTATAGGGTCAACATGGCATTTTTCAAACCTTTTATTGCTGAAGGATCTTTTGACCAACTTTGACCACCCTTTTTGGCTACTTTAAACTTCTTGAAATCCTAAACTGTCTACGCCATTCTCTTTCTAGTCATCAAATTAACTTATTGGGACACTTTCCAAATTTTTTTGTCATCGGGAAAAAATTTGAAAATTTTCCTGAGGGGGCATAGATACTTTGTACCTTCACTAGGGCATGACTGTGATTTATTTTCTTTGTCACAATGTGACAGGGTGCATTATGACAAAGAGGGGCAAAATGTAGACACTTAAAAATGACCTAGGCCTGCAAGCTCTATTTTTCACCTTCTTCTTCCTAACATAACTAAGACATTTTAATTATGTCATTGGTCCACTTTCGTCTATTAATTAAATAATTCATAATTATTTAATTAATTCATGTCTTTTTATTCTTCATGATTATTAAATAAATAAATTTTATTTATTTATTCAATGCATCACTAATTGCCTAAAGTCTTCCTATAATTAAATAAATTTCTTAATTTATTTAATTATCTTTATTCCTTGTCTTCCTGATTATTAAATAAATAAATTCTATTTATTTATTTAATACTCCACTAATTCTTAAGTCTTCTTATAATTAAATAGATTCTTTAATTTATTTAATTATTGGTCACCTCCTCAAATTAAATAATTATCTTTAATTATCTAATTTGACATTTCCCTTTTTTTAGTAAATAACTCAAAATAATTTTTTACCAATCATGTGGTCCCACCTTTTGACTTAAAGTAATTTTTAATTCAAAATACTCTTTTTCCTCAAAAATCAAATAATTTCCATTTATTATTTGTTTTTCCATCCACCTCTTTTTTTGTGCCAATCTTATCTCTTGTCACATGCATTGTCAACCCTTGATTTGATTTTCTAAAAATCAATCCTATCCATTCATTTTAAATTTGACCTAATGTTTCCCTAACCCTAATTATGGGTTGTCAAATTGAATCTTGTCCATTGATTCCAGGGCATTTTTCAACTTTTGATCTTGGCCATTAACTCAAAATTGCATTTTCTATAAAATGACAATTTTGATCTCATTTTGTCATCTCATGCAATCTTGTTTTGGTCATCTCATGTCATCTTGAAATCTTGTCATTTCATATAATCTTGTCATCTTGCATTATTGTCATTTTTTCATAGGCATAATTAGACATAGTTTAAATGCTTACTAGTTGCATTATAGCTTAGTATTGCATGTTGTCATCTCAAATCCTTCAACATTTGCTTAGGGCTTGTCATTGTCACTAGATTGCTCATTATAAATCTGAGGGCAACATCATATTTGGAATGAGTTGAGAAGGTATAATGGAGTTCAACCATGGATAATGAAGACATTTTGGTGAGATCTTTTCATTTTTTTCATGTTTTCTTCCTTTGCACTTCATTATTGCTTTGGGTTTTTATGTTAATGCTTTAATCTGCTAACCCTAGGAAAATTCCCTTAGTTATAGAAATCCTTCAAAAAAAATTGTGGTTTCATTAACAACATCAATTTCACCGATCATGAGTTTATTCACCCTTGTCTTGCTTTTAAAATCCTTCTTGGGCTTTTCAAGGAGTGAATTCATCTCCTCAATTGACATTTCTAGACATAGATCTTTCTATCAGATTGAAGTTTGATTGTAGAACCTTCTTCATGATTGAATCTCTCCACAATTCAACAAAGTTCACTATAGGGCTTTGCAAACTACTTTCCTCCAAAATACAAAGTGAAAAATGAAGGATGAAAATTTCCTTTTATCTTCCACACACGTAACCCTTTTTATTGCAATAAATTCTTTTATCCTAATTCATCTGGTTACCCTGTTTCCATGTACTGAGATAGATGATTCTTTTGCGGATCTCCAAAACTCTAGAAAACTTCTTCCAATTGGTTGAACAACATTTGAAAAGTGTCAATTCACTTAATGGACTTGTCCACTTTCCAGTATCAATTTCTTGTAGGGGTTAAAAGATTTTTCTAACAACTCCCCCTAGGCCAAAGGCCTAAAACTAATTCTTGGAGGAGTTACCATAACTAGATTCTGGTGTTGGTGTATTTCCTTCAACAGAGGTATTCTTCTTCACCCATTTCTTATGAATTTTCCTTCTGATCACATAAATAGGGACTTTACCTTTTCCCTTAACATCTTGTTGCATGTTTTGTTTTACTGGACCTCTTTTGTTCCAATAAAATCTAGCAGTGTGGCCAAATTTATTACAATTGTAACACACAACATTTCTCTATCTAGGCCAATTTTTCCACTAAGTTTTTCTTGATCTGCATTGGTTGGAAATATGCCCAAATTTATTGCATTCATAGCATTTGACATCTTTATGAAATTTATTCATCACAACTCTACATTCAATTGACTTATGACCATACTTATAGAAATTAAAGCACTGACCTGAGAATGATGGTCCACTTGTGTTCATCTTGCACTCCTACACTAAGAAGCCATATGACCAAATTTGTTGCAAACAAAATAGTAGCCATTGAATCTTTGAGAATTTGGCTATCTGACTGAATTCCTTCTAGCTCCATTCATATGATTTCCTTGCCTGAATCTCCCTTGTCCAGATTTATTTTGTCTAGATCTAGAACTTTCTCCTTCTTCATATCCAATACCTCGCTTGTCACCATCAGTCCTCCTTCCTTTGATAAATTCATCAATTTTGGCTGAGCTTGCTTTGAATTTCTCCTTGTACTCATTTGCAGCAGTGAGTTCATTTATGAGATCAACAAGTTGTTTTTGAAGTACTTCCTCATTGCTTTTAGATTGCTCCAATTTATTGTCCAATTGACTGCATTGTTCAGATTTTACTTTCAAGGATTGTGCATTCTTCATTCTTATTTCTATCTTCAATCTCCCTAGTCATCTTCATCATGATGGATTCCATCTCATGCTTTAGAGCAACATTTTCTCTAGAAAACTTTTCACATTCTTTTGTTTTCTCCTTCAAGGCATGACTAAGTTGTTCATCTTCCATGCTTCTGTTCTTTTTCTTAAGCTGATCACGCAATTACTTTCTTTTCTCCCTTGATTCATTGATTTTTTCTTTCAATGACTAAATGAATTTCTTTGCACTCTCATGATTTTCTTGCAATTCTCGGTTCTTAGACTTTGACTGGTCAAAATCATCCAGGGCCACCATAAGTTGTTGTTGAATACTGCTTGTATCCAATGAAAAACTACTTCCAAGATATCCCCAAGATGTTAGACTTCTTTCGAGGAACTAGCTCTAATACCAATTGTTGGAAACAAGCAACACTGAGAGGGGGGGTTAATTAGTGTTGTGCAAAACTTAAATTTATTATTCTGATCTTTAACTCACTTAAGGTTTCAACAAAAGATATATGCATGAAAAGAAAGAAAACAATCACAACACCATAAAACCAATATTTTTACGTGGAAACCCTATTAGGGGAAAAAACATGGTGGATGGCCAATCCACAATATAATTTGAGTATACCCAAAAGAAAGATTACAAAATTGGAATGCACTTGCATTCAGGCACACTACCTAGAGCTCACTGCTCAAAATAAAAAGACTCACTACCTTACAATGATTTGGATTAGATCCAAGAGAATGAACTGATGGAATAGCATATACAAATGCTTGATTACAGTTTCGGTTAACCTCAGCAGTCAATCTTTTGTCTTGACTAATTCAACAATTCTGCTATGCTCTACGCAAACTCGTACTACAAAAACCTTGATGCACAAGTGAAACTGTGCATAATCGCTTAATCAAACTTCTGATAATTGCAAACACCCTTCAACACATCTTTTGTACACACAAAATGATATAATTGATCACTTATATATATCTGCAACAAAGGATTTAGTCGCTACAAGTTGGCTTCAATAAAACTTAAAAATATTAGCAACTGTCGGCTCAAATCTTGAGTAATATCTGATGTGCATCAACAATGGTCATTCACAACTTAGCTTGGACCCAAAAAATAATGATCATACACAAAAATATAGAAATAAACATTCATTGAATATCCGCAACACATTATATCAACTTAGTCAGCTAGAAAAAACTGATAAATAGAAAGATATCAACCGAATCTCCAAAATTACACATAGCTTGGTACAAGGCAATAATATTTTTGGATAACATAATAAATATACTAATAAACCTCCCATGAGATCCACAACTCAAAATAGTAATAGAAAATCTACACGTGAATCGATGATCACCAAACTATCAGATGCTTTGTTCTTCTAACTGTTTGTAAACTGTCTACCAGTGGGAGAAAATGATGACGTGCGGATCAGTCACCGACTAGGGTTTCCATCAATGAGAATGCCTGAAAGCATTTTTAGTGTCTCTTTCCAACACAACCAATGGAGAATAGAGCCATGAGGAAGAAGGAAGTCTATCCTGTAGCTAATCAGCTCCTATTTTAACTATTCATTCTCTTCTATCAGTCCCTTGTTATCCCTTACCAATTTCTGAATTTGAGCCTTTGTGAACTTGGCCACATTCACATTCAAATCAGTAGTTTCCATGGGATCAATCTCTCCTATTCTTTGCACCAAAAGATGTCCAAAAATTTGATCATGATCAACAAGGGAGGGTTTTTGGCTAGGTGGGTAAAGTGCCTATATATGCAATGTAGTATTATTAGGATTATATCCTAATCTAGAGTAGATCTTATCAATAGCTTCATTTGTCAAGTGCAAGGTTTTATTCTTTCTCTTCAAAAAACTATCAAACACAATGGCCAAACTGATATCCCATCTTGGAAGGAGCATAACCCCAACTTCTTGCAATAATGCTCTTCTTCTCTTAGCAGTCATGTTCATCATTTCCATATCAATTTTGTGTTGAATCTATTTTAGGGAATATGCTTCCTTTTCAGGGTCAATGTATTTTATATTGGATAGAGACACCACACATGTTTTCTAGTGTTTTCATTGATGGTAACCCTTGTGATCTAGTCGATTTTCATGTTGTCATTTACTCATACCGACAAAGAGATTGAAGATCAGTGTTTATCTGTTAAGCTTGAATAGAGAATCTGGTAGATTTGTGTTCTTCAATTCATATGCAGATTTTCTGTTATTATTTTGTGTTGTGGATCTCAGGGAATTTTGTTTGATGCATAACCTATGTTATCTATAAATCTTGGTGCCTCGTATCAATTTGAGTGGAAGTTAGAAGGTCCGGTTGGAATTTTTTTTGTTCATCATTGTATGAAGGCTGACTTGGTGAATATAGTGTATCATGGATATTTGAGGAGTTATTGTTTAAGTGTTTTTGTGTTCAAGCATTTTGTTTTGGGTCCTCACTATGGTATGGCTGAATCTTGTGGATCCACATTGAATATTATGGATGATTTGGGCTGACAGTTTGTGCATATTTCTTATTTTGTTGAAGCTAACATAAAGCGATTAAATTCCTTGTAGTAGATATATATAAGTGATCGATTACATCATTTTGATATGTATTTGATGTGAGTTGATGTATGTTGCAAATGTCAAAAGATCAGTAGACCAATAATGCACAGTTTCACTTATGCATTAAGGATTTTATGATGCGAGTTGAAGCAAAACAGAGCATAAGAGAAGAATCAGTCAGAAGGTTAAGAGATCGATTGTTGAGCCTAATGGAAACTATAATCAGGAATTTGGAGATGCTATCCTTCTCAATTCAAATCTTTTGGAATTATTCCAAACTTTTGTAAGGTAGTTAGCCTTTCTAATTTTGAGTAGTGAGCTCTAGGTAGCATGCCTAAATGCAATTGTATTCCCATTTTGAAAACATCTTTTTGAGTATACTTAGATTATATTGTGGATTGGCCATCCACTACGGTTTTTCCCCTAATAGGGTTTCCACATAAAAATCCTTGTGTTATGGTGTTGTGGTTGCTTACTTTATGTTCATGCATATTTCTTTTAGTTCAATGTTATATGTGATTTGAAGATCAGATCAATAAAGTTAAAAATTGCACAACACTGATTCACCCCCCCTCTCAGTGTTGCTTGATTCCAACAATTGGTATCAGAGCCAAGTTCCTTAGAAGGAGTTTAACAACTTCAAAAAGATCTTGGAAAGTTTTTCAATGGATTCAAGCAATCTTGAACAACAAAATTATGGTCACCTTAGATGATCTTGATTAGTTAAAATCCAAAGTCTGAGAATTGAAAGCAAATCTTCTAAATATTGAGAGATTCATTGATTCATTGAAAGATAAAATCAATAAGTCTAGGGAGAAGAGAAGGGAACTTTGTGATCAGATCAAGCAGGATGATAGTAAATGCATTGAAGATGAACAACTGAGTCAAGCCATGAAGGAAAAGATAGAAGAATATGAAAATTTTTCCAGAGAGAATAGAGTCCTAAAGTATGAGATGGAATCTATTATGATGAGGATGAACAAGGAAATTGAAGACAAAAAGAAGAATGAAGAGAAACTTGCACAGTCTTTCAAAGAAAAATATGAAGAATGCAACCAAATTACTGATGGATTCAATCAGTTGGAACTTGAGTTGGAGTAATCCAAACATAATGAGGAAGAGCTTGAAAATCACATTGTTGATCTTAGAGATGAACTTGCTACTGCAAATGAATTCAAGAAAAGTTTAAGGTTATCTTAGCCAAGCTTGATGAACTGATTAAAAGTCAGAGGACTGATGGCGACAAGTGAGGTCTTGGATATGAGGAAGGAGAAAGTTTCAGATCTGAACAAAGGAGATTCAAACAAGGAAATTAGATGGAAAATGTTGGAAGGTATATGGTAAGACAACCTAATGCTTAGAGGTTCAATGGTTATTGTTTTACTCGCAATAAATTTGGTCATATGGCGGCTCAATGCAGAACTAGAATAAATTCAAGTGGTCCATCATTTTCTGGTCAGTGCTTTAATTGTAACAAGTATGGTCATAAGTAAAATGAATGGAGAAATGTGATGGAAAAATCTTATAGAGATGTCATATGTTATACACGCAATAGATTTGGCCATATTGCTAACTAGTGAAAATCAAGAGAAGAGTACTAGAACAACTAGTCTGGATAGAGAAATGTGGTATGCTACAATTGCAACATAACTGGTCATATTGCTAGATTTTGTAGAAGAGGTCTGGTAAATCAAAGAAGAAACATGCAGAAGGATGAAAAAGGAAAATGGAAAGTCACTACAGATCAGATTAGGAAGCAGATGAAGAAGAAATGGGTAAAGAAGAGTCCCTCTATTGCATAAAATGAGCCTGCACCAGAACCTGCTTCTAGTAATTCCTTCAAGAATTAGTTTTTAGGCCTTTGGCCTAGGGAGAACTATCAAGAAAATATTTCAAACCCCATTCTAGAAATTGACACCGGTGATGTAGGTACATTATGCATTTAGTTTATTATTTGTGTATGTTAATCTAGATAATTCTAGAAGAATAAAACATAAGGTTGTGAGCTCCTTACAATCCTCCGTAATCAAATTAGTTCTAACTACAAGATAGGGAGTTGAGAAATTATAGGGATTTATTTGGATTATTTGAAGCTTAAGTTTAGCCTATTTTTCAATATAAAACCAAGCCTACTTTGTAGCCTATGGGAAAGAAGTGGTGAGGAAAGATATAATGTAAATAAAGTTTGAGATTGTTTGTTGTGCATTTTATTGTTTTTGTTTTCTCTGTGATTTTTTTTTCTCTTCTATCATTTTGGGAGTGTATTAGGGAGTTTTGCATTAATTTTGGTATCAGATCCGTAAGGTTGGGTCACTGGATATGGAGTAATTCTCTGTATTGGTTTCTCAATAAGCATCAAAAAAAAATTTGTGTTCTTTTCTTTCTACTCACCACTACAAGCCCACTTTCTTCAACCCTAACTGCTATTGGAAATAAGAGGCAGCCGAGATGCAGGGGAGGAAAGAATATGAAGCCTATGGATACATAAGCAAATAACAAAGGCTGAGGCTCTATACTATGATTGATCTGCTTTTGTGCTTCCTTTCATGTAGAAATGATTTACAATTTGATCAAGCCATTTTAGTTGGAAGTCTGTGTCAATACCTTAGCCCGCGGTTGTAACTAAATGTCAGTCAATGTTTGAATTTGTCTATGTGCTATACCTGTTGCATTGAGCCTATGAAGTTTATGTAAAGGGAAATGTGAGATAGTTTGTCTATGACCAACTATTATTAAAAGTTTTTGAAGAAATGTTGTTGTAGGATTTCTTCAACGGCAAGGAGTTGTGTAGGAACATAAACCACAGTAGAAGAGGGTGTACATCCAAAAACAAACCATTGACCAAGGCATGGTCAAGCTTGTGCAGTCTAGATATTTCATTGATTGGAAGTCTGTGTTGGAAGTAAGGAAATCTGTGTGAAGATTTGTTAAAAGAAGGCATCACTGTGAAGGTTGTAAAAAAAATCAGTTCTGGTAAAATACCCATAACTTTCTTATTTCTCAACAAAATTGAGAAATTCAAAATGTTCTGGAAAGCTAGAAGTGAGGAGCATCAATTTCCAGCAATCATTTTGAATAATTCATTCCAATGAATAAGCAGTTTTAGTCAAAAGGTGACGGGTTTTTATTGGAATATGTGTGAGTAAGTTTATGAATTTAAATTTAATATTGTTTGCATATTTGAAATCTATCTTCTCAATGATCCATCATACAAAGTGAAGAAGAGATAAATTTAATCTTAGTAAGAATCAAAATTTGTATGAGTAGAAGATTATTTTTTAGGCCTCTACCATTATTGTTATTTGAAAGTAAAGAAGACACTACTAGAGCAAGGGAAGATCTTATTTTCCAAGAAATGGCATTCAGAGTTCGAGGAAGAGGATGAGGATGAGGAAGAAAAGCTACAAATGAAGAGATGTTAGAAGAGATGAGATATATTCAAGCACGATTGAAAGCAATGGAACTCACACAAAGAAGGGGAGATGGCATAGGAGATGTCAATGATAGAGAAGAGGAACCTCATGAAGAGGAGGTAGAGCCCGAAAGAGAAGAATTTGAAACAAGAATTGTTAGAGAAATTATGGGAGCAAGTTCAAAGCCAAAGATGGAGGTACCAATGTATGCAGGAAGATTGGATGTTGAGGAGTTGATTGACTGAATCAGTGCAATGGAAAAATATTTTGAGTATGAGAATGTTGTTGACGACAAGAGAGTGAATTTTGCAGTAACCCGATTGAAGGGTCATGCATCACTCTGGTGGGATGGAGTGAAAGATGAAAGGAGACAAAAAGGAAAGTCCAAGATCAAGAACTAGGATAGGATGGTGGAAAAACTAAAAGGTAAATTCTTGCCTAAAGATTACCAGCTTAATCTTTTTAAGAAATTACAAAATCTTAAACAAAAAGAAGTGTCAATTAAAGATTATACAGAGGAATTTTATAAGTTGACCATCAGAGCTGGTCATATTGAAGATGATACAGAAAAAGTAGCTCAATATCTCAATGGATTGAGATATAATATTCAAGATGAAATTAATCTTTTGTGTCCAAGAACAATGGACAAATCATACTAGTATGCTCTCAAAGCAGAGGAGAAACTATCCAGGAAACAAGCACAAAGTTCAAGAGGGAAAAGTAGAATCTTTAGAGGAAGAGGAACATCAAGTGGTAGAGGTCAATGGCAATCTCACAAAGAAGAATTCAGTAGCTCATATCACCAAGAACAAACTTCCCGAGGTAATGATTCTTTTAGAAGTAGAAGACCTTATTCAAGAGGTAGAGGTAGAGGATTTGTCTGTAAATTTTTTAAATGTAATCAATATGGACATAGATCTTATGAGTGTCTAGATAATCCCACCACAAGTCAAAGAAGTGCACACATTTCTCAATCTAAGGAGGAGACTGTAGAATCACCTTCTCATACTGATGTACCTAAGGTTGGAGAATCACTGCTCATGCAGCAAGTCCTGCTTAAGCCAACCAAAGAAATCCATGAGCCTGCACAAAGGAAAGCATTATTCAAAACTACCTGTAAGGCCAAAGGTAAATGCTATAAAGTTATAATTGATAGTGGGAGTACTGACAATCTTGTATCCACTGAAATGGTTGACAAGTTAGGTTTGAAAAAGACAACCCATCCAACCCCATATAAGGTGTCTTGGTTGCAAAAAGGACATCAAATATTGGTAAATGAATAGTGTCAAGTAGAGTTTCAAATAGGAAGCTATAAAGATAAATTAATATGAGATGTTATGCCTATGGATGTTTGTCATATTCTCTTAGGTAGACCTTGGAAGTTTGATAGGAAGGATATCCATGATGGAAGATGTAACACATATACTTTTGAAAAAGATGGACACAAGCACACACTGATACCCCTTAAAGATGAGAATGCAACTGAGGAAGTCAGTCCTAAAGTATTGATGGTAAGTGGGAAAGAGTTTTTGCATCAAATTAAGAATGAGGAGGTAAATTTTGCTTTAATTGGGAAACCAAAAGTAATTCTTACAAGTACAAAATTGGCTGATTTACCTTTAGAAATTCAAAAAATGTTAGATGATTTTATTGACATTGTTGTGGATGATTTGCCTAATGAGTTACCACCAATAAGAATTATCAGCCATCATATTGATCTTATCCTTGGATCTAACTTTCCAAACAAAGCAGCCTATAGAATGACTCCAAGGGAGAATGAAGAGATCAAAGCCCAAGTACAAGATTTTCTTGACAAAGGATTGGTTAGAGAAAGCCTAAGTCCCTGTGTTGTTCCTACGGTGTTGAGCCCAAAAAAAAATGGAGGATGGAGAATGTGCACATATTCTGGAGCTATAAACAAAATCACCATTAGGTATAGATTTCCTTTGCCTCGTATGGATGATTTAATGGATTGTCTGAGTGGTGCCAAGTATTTTTCCAAAATAGATTTAAAAAGTGGGTATCATCATATTAGAATAAGGGAAGACAATGAATGGAAAATGACATTTAAAACAAATGATGGGATTTATGAATGGTTAGTAATGCCATTTGGTTTACCAAATTCTCCAAGCACTTTTATGAGATTAATGAATGAGGTGCTTAAGGAATTCACAAGAAAACTTGTAATAGTCTATCTTGATGACATTTCTAATCTATAGTCAATCAAAGGAAGAACATCTTAGACACTTAAGATTGGTTTTAAGTAAGTTGAAGCAAAAAAAACTGTTAATCAATCTTAAGAAGTGTACATTTTTGAAACCAGAGTTAATCTACTTTGGTTTTGCAATATCTAAAGATGGTTTGAAGATGGATCCTGAAAAGGTTAAAGCCATAATAGAGTGGCCTACTCTAAGAAATGTTTTTGAAGTCAGAAGTTTTCATGGACTAGCTAGTTTTTATACAAAGTTCATGAGAAACTTCTGTGGAATTTGTGCTCCAATTTTTGAAACAATCAAGGGAAATATACAATTATTCCAATGGACTAAAGAAGTAGAAACAATTTTTCAGTTACTCAAGAAAAAGATTATTGAATAGCCTATTTTAGCCTTGCCTAATTTTGGTAAACTCTTCCAAGTTGAATGTGATGCTAGTGGAATGGTTGTAGGTGTTGTTTTAAGTTAGGAAGGTAAGCCAATTGCTTACTATAGTGAGAAACTGAATGATGCAAGAAATAAATATTCTTCATATGACAAAGAATTTTATGCTCTTGTTCAAGCTTTGAAAAAGTAGAGGCATTATTTGATGCCTAAAGAATTTGTATTGTGTACTGATAACCATGCTTTAAAGTTCATCAATAACCAAACCAAATTAAATTAGAGGCATGTAAAATGCATTGAATTTCTACAAAATTTTACCTTTGTTATCAAACATAAAAGTGGCCAAACTAACAAAGTTGCAGATGCTCTGAGTAGAAGAAGCTTGATCATGCAGGGATCTGAAGCAAGCATAATGGGTTTTGATGACCTAAAGGAGATGTACAAATAAGATATAGACTTCAAAGAGGCATATGAAGCATGTGTGAATCCTCTTAGTAGGAATAGAAGTCCTTGGATGGATTTCATGATATAGGAAGGCCTATTGTTCAAAGGCAGTCAACTTTGCATTCCAAGAAGTTCCATGAGAGAGAACTTATTGAAAGAGAAACACAATGGCAGCTTAGCAGGGCATTTCGAGCAAAAAAAGACATTAGCTTAGTTGAGTGCACACTATTATTGGCTAGGTATGAGTAATGATGTTAAGAAATTTGTAGAAAGATGTAAAGTGTGTCAACATGCCAAAGGAAGTAGTTAGAATGCAGGTTTATATCAACCATTGTCGATTCCCAACAGGCCATGGGATTCAGTAAGTATGGACTTTTTACTTGGTTTACCAAGAACTCAAAAAGGACATGATTCAATCTTTGTAGTAGTTGATCACTTTTTCAAAATGACTCATTTTATTCCATGTACAAAAACAAGTGATTCTACTAATATTGCTAATTTTTTTCTTCAAGGAGATAGTTAGGCTACATGGAATTCCTAAAAGCATTGTCTCTAATCGAGACACTAAATTTGTAGGACACTTTTGGAGGACTCTATGGAAAATTTTTGGCACAAACTTAAGATTCAGATCAACTTATCATCCTCAGACATATAATCAAACAAAATTAGTCAATAGAAGCCTTGGGAACATCTTGAGAAGTTTGGTCAGTATGCATCCCAAATAGTGGGACTTGGTTCTTGCACAAGCATAATTTGCATATAATGACTCACCTAACAAAAGCATAGGTACGAGTCCTTTTCAAATTATATATGGCATGCATCCTAGAGGAGTATATGAACTAAGAAATTTGGGTAAAATGGAAGCAAGAAGTGCTGATGGTGAAGATTTTGCAAGTGCAATGCAAGATTTGCATGAACAGGTAAAAATGAAACTTGAAGAAAGAACCATCAGGTATAAAAAGAGAGTTGATCAAAAGAGGAAAGAAGTCAATTTTAGCATTGGTGGTCTTGTTTTAGGTCATCTCAGGAAAGAAAGATTAGGATTACAAATTCACAAATTCACAAGACCTAAAACAAGACCACCAATTAGGAATGTGTTTGGTCTTGTTTTGTTTGTTTTGTACGGTGTATTACATATTGAAGATATTAGGGCATACATTCATGCTAATATTGAGGAATTAGGAAGTTTGCAGTTGCTAAATTTATATTCCAAACACATTGTTGGAGAGGATTTATGTGTTAAGCCTAAATTAAAAACCCTAGAGGAGAAGAAATTCTCATAGATTGTGAAATTCCCCATGTTTGATGAAAGTGAATGGGTCTAGTATATCTTGAGTTAAGTTCATGTTGAATTTATGTGGTTGAATCAACCTTTCAAGATTAAAAAAGAAGCTATAAGAGCTGTTACAGGTTTTCCTCTGGTGGTTTGCCGATTTTGAAGTCCATGAGGAATTAGATGGTCACTAATGCAATTGGTTCGACATTTGACAAAAGAGCAATGACAATTGATAACATCATTGATGTGGATGCAAAATTTTTCTCGATGGTCATTGGTTACAACTTATATCACTCCAACCAAGAAAATTTTGTATTTGGTACTGCCATATATGTAGCATATCAGATGGTGAAGGAGAATGCAGAGTATGATTTATGTGAGTTGCTTCGAAGTTAGCGTATGGAGAATCTTGGTAAGATAAAGAAAGATAAGAAGAATTCCTTTAAATATGGTAATCTGTTAATGTGTTTGTTCTTTTATTTCATGAATGAAGTTTTGAGAGTTAGGAAAGTATTCTAGAAAAGAGGTGACAAGCCTATAGCTGTTTAGATTAGAGATATGTTATTCAGCCTTAGTGATTTGCAAACTAGGAAAACTATAATCTGGGGATATCTCAAGAACTTTTAGAATCTAATGCAAGCAAGAGAAATAATTCCTACCTCCATTGTGGAGAAGTATAAGGACAAAATTTGTTTTATGGTGGATATTGATCAATGATTGATGGAAGCTACAGAACCTAGAACCATTTGGATTATGCCAATGGGTGATGAAGTTGAGGAGAACATCTTGGAATTATATGCACAACATTTGTTGAGTAAGCCTCAGGATATGACAAAAGAAAGGTTTGGAACATATGCAGAGAAGGACATGCAAGTCCATGAGTAGCTAAAGAAGCCAACGATAGTTCAGAGAGTAAGAAAAGAAGTGGAAGTCTTTGTAGAAAGCATGGGTATGTCTACAAAAGCAGTAAGAGAAGCCAAAAGGAAGAGAGATCAAGTTGAAAGTGGAAAAGGAAAAGATCCTAATAAAACTGAATCTGCTAGTCTAGGAGCATCCTGTACTTGAACTAGATCAACAAGAATCTTTGCACCCCTATCCGATCATGCAAATAAGTCAACCCAAGAAAAAGCTCAAGTTAAGGCATCTGGAAAGATGAAGAAGGATAAGAGCACAAGAGTGTATGTAGTTGTCTTAGAATATGAAGAGACAAAATTTGATGAAGAAGTGAGAGAAATAAACCATATGGTAACTCAAGCTACAACAACAGTCACTAAGGACAAGCTCTCTGATGAAAAGGTGAAAGCAAAGAGGAAGATGAAGCCTTAGAAACCAGGTATGTCTGTAGAGGGAGTTGAGAAAGGTATAATCAAATATGGTAATCTAAAGCTCCTATGTAAAGTATATGGTACCTTTGATAGTGTTAGTCAAAGAATTCTTGAGGAGGCTACAATAAAATATTTGAACAATTTCAATATGTCACTTGTTGAGATAATGAGATGGTTTCCAAAGGAATTGTATGAAATTTTGGAGATGAGGAGAGTAAGTGTAAGAATTAAAGAAGAGAAAATAAGAGATAAAATTCTTGTAGACATATGTCTGGTGGTGTCTATGGAGGAAATGAAGTCAATCCTTAATAAATCCAAGAAGGAATTCAAGAACAAAACAAGAATAAACAAGCTTATGATTGGTAAGACTAGAGAGGTAGAAAAAGAAACAAAAAGTATTCTGAGGGAAGTTTTATTAAAACACAAAATTGATGTTGTTTCTAAAGAAATGAATGTGGAAGATACTTCATCTAGTCTGGTAAATGAAGAGGTTACAGTTGAGGACACTCAGATTCCTTCTGATATGCAATAAACAAAAGCACCTATGCAGACTAAAGCTCCTAAAGTTGTGTCGATTAAAGAAAAGGAGATGTCAAGTGAAAAATTTGAGGTTCCTAAAGGAAAATAGGAATTGGTAGTTGAAGAATCAATGGTTGAAGAAGAGAAGGTTAAAATTAAGGAAATTCTAGTGGAAGTAAGAGACATTGCAGAGGTAGTGAAGAAATTTCTAGAAGAGCAAAAGGAATAATTTGATCTTGAGTTGGGAGATGCCCCTATTCATTTGTCTACTTTGTCCCCAATTCTTAAAATGAAAGTCACATCATTTGCACAATCTAAAGCTAGGGAAGAAATTCTGAAGTCCCACATTTAGGACAGTGAATTATTGAATCTTGCATCTAGTATTTTGGAGAAGATTATGTCTACTCATGTTAAGGACCAATCTAGTTCTTCCTTTGGTGAGTTGAAGAAGCTTATAAATTCAGTAAGTACTAATTTTGAGTCAATTGAGAAGTCAGCTTTGGTCAAGTTACAAAAGGAGTTTGATGACAAAAGGTTCAGTAGTCTAAGAGGCATGATAGCTAAAAATAAATCTCTGTTAGCTACCTGTGCGAAGAATGTTCATAGTGCTCTATCTGAAGGTAGAAAGCTTTATAAGTCATGTTTGTCTTTGTCTAAACTTAATAAGGATAATGAGAAGAAGGTTAAGGATCATTAGAAAGAGTTAGCTACTATTTTTGATGCTTTTGATCCTTTAACTATTTATATTGGAGAGCAAGAAGGTCAAGTTATATCTCTACTTGACAAGATAAAGTGTGATGCAGCCACGATTTGAGGGTACTCAAAGAGAACAATCTGGACCATGCACCAAAGTCACACAATGGAAGCAACACAAAAAATGGAAGAAAATACCAATTCAAATATTTTTATTATCAGAAAATTCAATTACAAATAGGTGGCAACAACCAAGCTTATAGATTCAGCTCACAGGCCTGATTACAACATGCTCAAAATATCATCTTCCTACATATTCCTCAATGTGAGTGAAAATCCTACAGAGCAGATCTTTCTTTCTCTAATTTATAAGTCTACTGCCTTCTAATGATCAATTACAATGATTTATATACATTCGCAAATCTAGAAACATCTGCGTCACCCCAAAGATTATTACAATCTCCGATTAAAGAAATGTAATGTATGTGTGCATATGTCAGGCTCAAATTTGAATTACTCCCTAGTGAATGCATAAGATAAAGTGTGGACCTAAATTAAGGTTGAGGAAACCCCATAGAACTATTCAAATCACACCATAAAGATCCGCAAGATATGGAGACAATCCACAAGCGATCGAACTGGTTGTTAGATAAGAAAATTATTTCGGTGCTGGTTCAAGAAACTGCCACATAATCTAGAAGTGATAACTTTCTAGAAAATGAATCAATCGCACTCAAATCTTGGAATAAGGTAAATGAACACATCCATGATGTAAACATAGATCTTTAAGGTCTAGCGAGCAAACATGAAGAATTACCGAATCTGCAAACTTGAACTAACATGAAACTGCAACAAAGACAAACTTGAATGAAATTATTTTTGGGTGATGCAAGATAGCCATGACCCAAGGATGCTCCTACATTAGACACCCCTAGTGAGAAAAGATATTCCATGAGAGGAACTCATGAACATCAAACTGGGTTTAGGATGTAGATCCCATGCTCATTCTTGATCCAAATGTCTTCTTTGTCTGTACTTCTCTTCCTCCTAACCTCTCTCCTTTCCTCTATCAGATCTTGCAACTTCTTCTCTTTACCTTCCTTTCCCTACCTCATACCTGCACAAGGTAGTAAGGGAAATTTACCACCACTCACCTTCTTTCTCCCATTCGATCACCTCTTCTACAAGACTTCATCTTATCTGCTATTTTATCTACAACCCAAGTCTTCTACTACATAATTCTACCTTTACATTCTTCCGATTCCATCTCCCTTTCAAATTTAGCCACAAGGTTCTTCTTCAAATCCATGCCATCCTCTAGTACAACATCTTCATCTCACTTTTTAGCATTGCAACTCTTCACAAGACTCAAGTTCCTCACTTCCTCCTACTTATTGTTCAAGGAAGCCAAAGTAAACTTTTGTCCATCCTTCTCTATAGTAATCAAATTCCTTCTGCAATCATATATAGCTCCTCTATCAAACTGCTAGGGCCTACCCAACAAAACATGACAAGCACTCATAAACAAAACATCACAAAAAACTTCATCTTTGAAGGGGCCAATATTAAATTTCACCTAGCACTGTTCTTCCACCTCCTTTACATGATCATGTTGTAACCAACTTATCCTATAAGGACAAGGATGCAGAAACCTCTCCAAACCCAGTTAATCCATGATCTCCTTAGATACCAAGTTATCAATACTTCCAGTATCCACAATAACCATACAACACTTACCTCCTAATTTGCACACAGTCTAGAAAAGATTCTTCCTCTGTGAAGTGTCAACCTCTTCCCTGGTCTTCCTCATCAAGACTCTCCAAAGCATAAGAGATTCTCCCTACTCTAGTTCTATCCCATCTACTACTTTAGTTACCTACTCCTCATGTGCCATAAAAGTCATTCTACCAGTTCCTTTACTTTATCCCTCAGGACACTCAAAAGATCGATGTCCAATTTCTCCACACTTGAAACATTTTCCCAAGAACTCCTTGCTACCATTTCCACTCCTTTGTACCCTCTCATCTGATTCTTTACTCCCCTTAGATCTTGATTCTTCTTCACTTATCTACTTCTACTTGTTGTTGTCCATCTACTTTTCTTTCCCTATGGGATTATTCTGCTATCTTTTCTTCACTTTGTCTTCTTCCTTAAGAGCATACTGGTAGGCATATTCGACTATGGAAATCCTCAACATACTCATCTCATCGTAAATGTTAAATCTAAGGCCATTTATATACCTTTCCACCTTCTCCCTAGTCATCTCTCAATATCCATATCTGATTGTCATCTTGTAGAATTCCTCAATATACTCTTTCACACACATGTCCTTCTGCCTCAGGTTCTACAACTTCTTGAATAGTTCCAACTCATAGTCTTCCAGAATAAACTTAGCCTTCAGTCTTGCAACCATTTGTCTCGTTCAGTTGATTCTTGTTTCACCATTCTCCACTCTATCCATCTGCAACTCTTTCCACCATAGAGTAGCATGCCCTTTTAACTTAGTTTGTGCCAGCCTAACCCTTAATGGGTCTCTAATATACTCAAGCTCAAAATAGTCTTCCATCTCTCCTATCTAGTCTATCAAGTCTTCAGGACTCAATGTACTAGAGAAGTTAGAAATCTCCACCCTATGACTTTTACTTGTGCCACTACTCTTAATAGTCTCTCTTCTCTCTCATCTATCGGTCGTTCAGCCTCTTCAGCCTCAAGTTCTTCTGCAGCTTCTTCATATTCATCCTTTGGTTCAGGTTTTCTCCTCAAACCACCCAAGACATTATGGATCTTATTCCTCATCTCATTTCTAAAGTCCTCCATCATGTGCTCCATTCTTCTAGGGTTTATCCTTCTCAGTAGCATCTCTCCCCTACTCGGTGCTACTGCCTGAACTTAGCGATTTGACTACAAGGTTTCAATTGCCTCTCTCTTGGCAATCTATTGAACACACTTATAGCCTGCCTCAAATTGGTGATTTTTTCACCCAAGGAACGTGACAAGGACCATAACCCACTCAAGGTTCACAACTAGCTCTCACCTCTAGATTCACAAGTTCACAACCTTCTCTCATCTTAAGATTTGTAGGTTCACAACTAGCTCCGATACCATTTGGTGCAACCACAGTCGAAGGGTCCTCAAAGAGAAAAATCCAGACCATGCAACAAGAGTCACACAATGGAATCAACACACAAAATGGAAGAAAATACAAATTCAAACATTCTTATTATTATAAAATTCAATTAAAAATAGCAAGCAACATCCGAGATTACAGATTTGACTCACAGGCCTGATTACAACATGCTCAAAATATCATCTTCCTACATTCTCCTCAATGCGAGTGAAAATCCTACAGAGCAAATATTTATTTCTCTAATCTCTAACTCTATTTCCTTCTAATGATCAATTACAATGCTTTATATACATTCACAATCCCAGAAACATCTAGGTCTGCCCAAAGATTATTACAATCTCTGGCTAAAGAAATGTAATGTGTGCGTGCATATGTCAACCTCAAATATGAGTTACTCCTTAGTGAATGCATAAGATGAAGTGTGGACATAAATTAAGGTTGGGGAAACCCCATAGAACAATTCAAATCACCCCATCAAGATCCACAAGATACAAAGACAATCCATAAGCAATCGAACTGGCTGTTAGATAAGAAAATTATTCTGGTGCAGGTTCAAGAAACTGCCACATAATCCTTAAGCGATAAATTTCTAAAAAATGAACCAATCGCACTCAAATCTTGGAATAAGGTAAATGAACATGTCCATGATGTAAAAATATATTTGTAAGGTCTAGCGATCAAACATGAAGAATTACCAAATCTACCAACTTGAACTGAATAGAAACTGAAACAAAGACAAACTAGAATGAAAATATTTTTGGGTGATGCAAGATTGCCACGACCCAAGGATGCTCCTACATCAGACACCCCTGGTGAAAAAATATGTTCTATGAGAGGAACTCATGAACATAGAACCAGGTTTAGAATGTAGATCCCATGCTCATTCTTGATCCAAATGTGTTTTCTATCTATACTTCTCTTCCTCCTAACCTCTCTCCTTTCCTCTGTCAGATCCTACAACTTCTTCTCTTTACCTTCCTTTCCCTACCTCATTACTACGCAAGGTAGTAAAGGAAATTTACCACAACTCACCTTCTTTTGCCCATATGATCTACCTCTTCTAAATGACTTCATTTTATCTGTTATTTTATCTGCAACCCAAGTCTTCTACTGCACAATTCTACCTTTACATTCTTCTGGTTCCATCTCACTTTCAGATTTAGCCGCAATGTTTTTTTTCAAATCCATGCCATCCTCCAGTACAACCTTTGCATCTCACTTTTCAGCACTGTAACTCTTCACAAGACTCAAGTTCCTCACTTCCTCCTTCTTATTCCTCAAGGAAGCCAAAGTAAACTTTTGTCCATCCTTCTCTATAGTAATCAGATTCCCTCTGCAATCATATATAGCTCCTCTATCAAACTTCCAGGGCCTACCCAACAAAACATGACAAGCAATCATAGAAAAAACATCACACAAAACTTCATCTTTGAAGGGACCAATATTAAAGTTCACCTAGCACTGTTCTTTCACCTCCTTTACATGACCATCTTGTAGCCAACTTATCCTATAAGGACAAGGATGCAAAAACCTCTTCAAACCCAATTTCTCCACCATCTCCTCAGATACCAAGTTATTAGTACTTCCAGTACCCACAATAACCTTACAACACTTACCTCCTTATTTGCACATAGTCTAGAAAAGATTCTTCCTCTGTGAAGTGTCAACCTCTTTCTTGTTCTTCCTCATCAAGACTCTCCTAAGCATAAGAGATTCTCCTTGCTTTGGTTCTATCCCATCTACTACTTGAGTTACTTACTCCTCATGTGCCATACAATTCTTTTTACCAGTTCCTTTACTTGATCCCTCAGGACACTCAAAAGATCAATGTCCAATTTCTCCACACTTGAAACATTTACCCAAGAATTCCTTGCTTCCATTTCCACTCCTTTTTACCCTCTGATCTGATTCTTTACTCCACTTAGATCTTGATTCTTCTTCACTTGTCTACTTCTCTTTGTTGCTATTCATCTACTTTTCTTTCCCTCTAGGATTATTCTGCTATCTTTTCTTCACTTTGCCTTCTACCTTAAGAGCATATTGGTAGGCATCTTCAACTATAGAAATCCTCAACATACTCATCTCATCTTGAATGTTAAATCTAAGGCCATTTATATACCTTTCCACCTTCTCCCTAGTCATCTCTTAGTGTCTAGATCTTATTGTCATCTTGTAGAATTCCTTAGTATACTCTTTCACACTCATGTCCTTCTACCTCAAGTTCTACAACTTCTTGAATAGTTCCAACTCATAGTCTTCTAGAATAAACTTAGCCTTCATCCTTGCAACCATCTATCTCCATCGGCTGATTCTTGTTTCACCATTATCCACTTTGTCCTTCTACAACTCTTTCCAGCATAGAGCAACATGCCCTTTTAACTTAGTTCATTCCAACCTAACCCTTAATAGGTCTCTAATATCCTCAAGCTCAAAATAGTCTTCCAACTCTCCTATCCAGTTTATCAAGTCTTCAGGACTCAATGTACTAGAGAAGTTAGAGGCCTCCACCCTATGACTTTTACTTACTTGTGCCACTGCTCTCAACAATCTCTCTTCTCTCTCATTTGTTAGTCCTTTAGCCTCTTCAACCTCAAGTTATTCTACAACTTCTTCATATTCATCCTCCAGTTCAGGGTTTCTCTTCAAACCACCCAAGAGGTTCTAGATCAAATTCCTCATCTAATTTCTAAAGTCCTACATCAACTGCTCCATTCTTCTAGTGTTTATCCTTCTCGGTAGCATCTCTCCCCTACTCGGTGCAACTGCCTCAACTCGGCGATCTGACTACAAGGTTTCAATTTCCTCTCTCTCGGTGATCTATTGAACACACTTACAACTTGCCTCAAATCAATAATCTATTCACCTAAGGAATTCCACAAGGATCATAACTCACTCAAGGTTTGCAACTAGCTCTCACCTCTAGATTCGTAGGTTCACAACCTACTCTCATCTCAAGATTTGTAGGTTCGCAACTAGCTCAGATACCATCTGATGCAGCCACGGATGGAGGGTCCTCAAAAAGAACAATCCAGACCATGCAGCAAGAGTCACACAATAGAAGAAACACAGAAAATGGAAGCAAATACTAATTCAAATGTTCTTATTATTAGAAAATTCAATTACAAATATCCGGCAACATTCAGGTTTATAGATTTGGCTCGCAAGCCTAATTACAACATGCTCAAAATATCATCTTCCTACATGCTACTCAATGTGAGAAAAAATCCTATAGTCCAGATCTTTATTTCTCTAATCTCTAACTCTACTGCCTTCTAATTATCAATTACAATGCTTTATAGACATTCACAAATCTAGAAACATCTGTGTTGGCCCAAAGATTATTACAATCTCTAGTTAAAGAAATGTAATCTATGTGTGCATATGTTGGCCTCAAATTTGAATTACTCCTTAGTGAATGATTAAAATGAAGTGTGGACCTAAATTAAGGTTGGGGACACCCCATAGAACAATTCAAATCACACCATCAAGATCCACAAGATATGAAGATGATCCACAAGTGATCGAACTGGTTGTTAGATAAGAAAATTATTTCGGTGTCGGATAAAGAAACTGCCAAATAATCCAGAAGCGATAAGTTGCCAGAAAATGAACCAATTGCACTCAAATCTTGGAAAAAGGTAAATGAACACATGCACAATGTAAAAATAGATCCACAAGGTCTAGTGACCAAACATGAATAATTACCAAATCTACCAACTTGAACTGAACATAAACTAAAACAATGACAAACTGGAATGAAATTATTTTTGGGTGATGCAAGATTACTACGACCCAAGGATTCTCCTGCATCAGACACCCCTGGTGAGAAAAGATGTTCCATGAGAGGCACTCATCAACATCGAACTCGGTTCAGGATGTAGATCCCATGCTCATTCTTGATCCAAATGTCTTCACTGTCTATACTTATCTTCCTCCTAACCTCTCACCTTCCCTCTATTAGATATTGCAACTTCTTCTCTTTACCTTCATTTCCCTACCTCTTACTTGCACAAGGTAGTAAGGGATATTTACCACTGCTCACCTTCTTTCGCCCATCTGATCTACCTCTTCTACAAGACTTCATCTTATCTACTATTTTATCTGCAACCCAAGTCTTCTGCTGCACAATTCTTCCTTAACATTCTTCCGGTTCCATCTCACTTTTAGATTTAGCCACAAGGTTCTTCTTCAAATCCATGCCATCCTCCAGTACAACCTCTGCATCTCACTTTTTAGCACTACAACTCTTCACAAAACTCAAGTTCCTCACTTCCTCTTGCTTATTCTTCAAGGAAGCCAAAGTATACTTATGTCCATCCTTCTCTATAGTAATCAGATTTCTTCAGCAATCATATATAGCTCCTCTATCAAACTACCAAGGCCTACCCAACAAAACATGACAAGCACTCATAGACAAAATAGACAAAACTTCATCTTTGAAGGGGCCAATATTAAAGTTCACCCAACACTATTATTTCACCTCCTTTACATGATCATCTCTTAACCAACTTATCCTATAAGGACAAGGATGTGGAAACCTATTCAAACTGAGTTTTTCCACCACCTCCTTAGATACCAAGTTTTGAGTACTTCCAGTATCCACAATAACCTTACAACACTTAACTCCTGATTTGTACATAGTCAAGAAAAGCTTCTTCCTCTGTGAAGTGTCAACCTCTTCCCTGCTCTGCCTTATCAAGACTCTCTTAAGCATAAGATATTCTATGTGCTTTGGTTCTATCCCATCTACTGCTTCAATTACCTACTCCTCATGTGCCATACAATTCTTTTTACTAGTTCCTTTACTTGATTCCTCAGCACACTCAAAAGATCAATGTCCAATTTCTCCACACTTGAAACATTTACACAAGAACTCCTTGATTCCATTTCCACTCCTTTGTACCCTCTGATCTAATTCCTTACTCCACTTAGATCTTGATTCTTCTTCACCTTTCTATTTCTCCCTGTTGTTGTTCATCTACTTTTCTTTCCCTCTAGGATTATTCTGCTATCTTTTCTTCACATTGTCTTCTGCCTTAAGAGCATATTCATAGGCATCTTCAACTATGGAAATCCTCAACATAATCATCTCATCCTAAATGTTAAATCTAAGGCCATTTATATACCTTTCCACCTTCTCCCTAGTCATCTCTCGGTGTCCAGATTTGATTGTCATCTTGTAGAATTCCTTAGTATACTCTTTCACACTCATGTCCTTTTGCCTCAGGTTCTACAACTTCTTGAACCGTTCCCACTCATAGTCTTCTGAAATAAACTTAGCCTCCGGCCTTGCAACCATCTATCTCCATCAGGTGATTCTTGTATCACCATTCTCCACTCTTTCCTTCTGCAACTCTTTTCGCCATAGAGCAACATGCCCTTTCAACTTAGTTTGTGCCAGCCTAACCTATAATGGGTCTCTAATATCCTCAAGCTCAAAATAGTCTTCCAACTCTCCTATCCATTCTATCAAGTCTTCAAGTTTCAATGTACCAAAGAATTTAAAAACCTCCACCCTATGATTTTTACTTGTTCCACTGCTCTCAACAGTCTCTCTTCTCTCTCATTTGTCAGTCCTTTAGCCTCTTCAGCCTCAAGTTCTTCTGCAGCTTCTTCATATTCATCCTTCGGTTCAGGGTTTCTCCTCAAACCACCCAAGAGGATTTGGATCTCATTCCTCGTATCATTTCTAAAGTCCTCCATCATTTGCTCCATTCTTCTAGGGTTTATCCTTCTCAGTGGCATCTCTCCCCTGCTCAATGCAACTACCTCAACTCGGCAATCTGACTACAAGGTTTCAATTTCCTCTCTCTTTGTGATCTATTGAACACACTTATAGCCTGCCCCAAATCGACGATCTTTTCACCCAAGGAATGCCACAAGGACTATAACACACTCAAGTTTCATAACCAGCTCTCACCTCTAGATTCACAAGTTCGCAACCTGCTCCCATCTCAATATTTTCAAGTTTGCAACCATGGTTGGAAGGTCCTCAAAGAGAAAATTCTGGACCATGCAGCAAGAGTCACACAATGAAAGCAACATAGAAAATAGAAGAAAATACCAATTTGAACATTCTTATTATCAAAAAACTCAATTACAAACAACCGACAACATTTGGGCTTACAGATTTAGCTTGTAGGCCTGATCACAACATGCTCAAAATATCATCTTCCTACATGCTCCTCATTGCGATTGAAAATCCTACATAGTAGATCTTTATTTCTCTAATATCTAACTCTACTACCTTCTTATGATCAATTACAATGCTTTATAAACATTTGCAAATCCAGAAACATCTGCATCAGCCCAAAGATTATTACAATATTTGATTAAATAAATGTAATGTGTGCATGCATATGTTGGCCTCAAATTTGCATTACTCCTCAGTGAATGCATAAGATGAAGTTTGGACCTAAATTAAGGTTGGGGACACCCCATAGAACAATTTGAATCACACCATTAAGATCTGTAAGATACAAAGACGATCCACAAGCGATCGAACTAGCCGTTAGATAAGAAAATTATTCTAGTGCCAATTCAAGAAACTGCCACATAATCTAGAAGAGATAACTTGTCGTAAAATGAACCAATCATGCTCAAATCTTGGAATAAGGTAAATGAACCTGCCCACAATGTAAAAATAGATCCTCAAGGTCTAGCGAGCAAACATGAAGAATTACTAAATCTGCCAACTTGAACTGAACATAAATTGAAACAAAGACAAACTAGAATGAAAATATTTTTGGGTGATGCAAGATTGCCATGACCCAAGGATGCTCCTGCATCAAAGTGTCTGAAGCATGATAATGACCGTGTTTTGGAATGAGCTTGTGAACTTAGAGGCCTGATTGGTCCTAATATGGAAACTATGTTGAGTGCTTTGAAGGAAGCACAAGATGCTTTGATGGTTAGTGATCCGGTGAACCTTGAAATAGCAGAGATGAAATATTATTTACTCTATGGTCACATAAATATTATGGAAATCCTTGAGAAGTGTTGTGACTTAAGCCTAAACCTATTGAAAGCCAATTTTGCAGATATTTTGAAGTTTGTGTAAACTGTTGAAACAAATTTGTATATATGTAGTCTGGAGTTTTTGTTTGCTTATAGAAGTTTTGTATGTGGATTCCCTATATTTTCCATTGATGTCAAAGGGGGATACTAGAACAGTGAAAAATGTACATTCATCTAAGGAGGAGTTGTAGTTTTGAGCTATGAATGAAGATCTAATTGAAGTTTTGGTTGGTAGTGTATTTATGTTGGTACTGATCCGAAACTTAGTTATTTTTCACTAAGTTGCCATCAATACCAAAGGGGGAAATTTTTGGAAAGAGACATTGCACATGTTTTCTGGTGTTGTCATTGATGGAAACCCTTGTCATCTAGTCAATTTTCACATTTTCATTTACTCATACCGGTAGACAAATTGAAGATCAGTGTTTATCTATTAAGCTTGAACAGAGCATCCGATAGATTTGTGTTCTTCGATTCATATGAAGATTTTCTATTATTATTCTATGTTGTGGATCTTAGGGAAGTTTTTTTGATGCATGATCTATGTTATCTATTAATCTTGGTGCCTCATATCAATTTGAGTGGAAGTTAGGTTTGGTTGGAACTTTTTTTGTTCATCAGTGTATGAAGGCCAACTTGGTGGATATAGTGTGTCGCAGATATTTGAGGAGTTATTGTTTAAGTGTTTTTGTGTTCAAGCATTTGTTTTTGGGTCCTCACTATGATGTGGCCGACTCTTGTGGATGTACATTGAATATTATGGATGATTTGGGCTGACAGTTTGTGAATATTTCTTATTTTGTTGAAGCTGACATAAAGCGATTAAATTCCTTTTAGCGGATATATATAAGTGATCGATTATATCATTTTGATATGTGTTCAATGTGAGTTGATGTATGTTGTGAATGTCAGAAGATAAGTAGAGCGATAATGCACAGTTTCACTTGTGCATTAAGGATTTTGTGATGTGAGTTGAAGCAGAACAAAGCAGAAGAATAGAATCAGTTAGAAGGTTAAGAGATCGATTGTTGAGCCTAATCAGAACTATAATTAGGCATTTTTAGATGCTATCCTTCTCAGTTCAAATCTTGTGGAAGTATTCCAAACATTTGTAAGGAAGTTATCCTTTCTTATTTTGAGCAATGTACCTGAATGCAAGTGCATTCCCATTTTGTAAACTTTTTTTTTAGTATACTTAGATTATATTGTGGATTGGCCATCCATCGAGGTTTTTCCCCTAACAGGGTTTCCATGTAAAAATCCTTGTGTTATGTTGTTGTGGTTTCTTACTTTATGTTCATGCATATTTTTTTTGGTTGAATGTTATAAGCGCTTTGAAGATCAGATCAATAAAGTTAAAAATTGCTCAACACTGATTCACCCCCCCCTCTCAGTGTTGCTTGATTCCAAAATTTTAGCCTTTCCCTTACCACCTTTCCCTTATACTCATAGATGAAAGCTTTAAATTTAGAAGTTTGAACAAATGCATCATCTGCAATGAATTCCTAACTGGCATGGTGTCTCACATCATGAGTTAGCTCATTGGAAACTTCTAAGGTAATCACACTCCTCTCCAGTGGCATTTCATATTGGGGAATAATAGGAGTGTTAATTTGTGTGACCTCTTCTTCCCCTTCAGTATCATCTTCAACCATGATTGGGGTGTCAACTAAGAAGCTTAATTCTAGAGTAGGCTGTGGTGACAAATGGCCTAGTGGTGTTATATTTTCTACTTTCCTTCTAGAGCCAACATTTCTTCTCTTCTTAAATGCCACCAAAGGTACACCCTTTATTATTTATTCTTCATGTAGAAGCAATTGCTCAACTCTCTCCATAAGGTTTTGGATTTCATGAAAGGCTTCCACATAAGATGGGTTAATATTCATCCTCCAAGCCTCAGCCATCACAATTATATTGTATGCATTTGTCCTCATGATCACCTAACTTTCCTCACACTTCCTGGTGACATCATCCACATGGAACTCATGCTCATATCCTTTTAGTTTTTGAGAAATTTTAGCATCATAGATGAAATGTTCAGGGTCAAAGTTTTATCTCTTGTTTCCCATGGGAAAGCCATAATAATCTAACTTGCTACCAACCAATTCATACCATGTATCAACAATAATATGAAGTCACCAAAACAAAAATTGGAAGGCATGAAATTTTGTGTTCCATAGCTTTTCAAATACATGAAGGTTGAGTAAGAAAATTGATTTATGATCTCTAAGTATGCAACCCTATCTAGCATAGTTTTACATAGTAAATATGGTGTTGCCTCAAATCCATATACTCTAATAACAATATAATCTGCAAACGCATATCAATCTCCCCAATTATGATTTATTTTCCCATCATGACTCTTCTCCTTTGGTTGAAGGAACCTTTGTACTTGCAGGGATAGATTATAGTCACACTTGTGGCCAAGCAATTTGTATAAGGGTTTGGAAAAATGTTCTTCAAAGTACAAGTAGTGGGATCTCCCACACCTACTATCCTAGACTGATGTCCACATTTGCACTGGTCTAGAATTACCATCACTATCTAGATCTTTTATTCTCAATTATTCTCCCCATGTTCCCATCACTTGCCCATCATACAGTATCATATGAATAAGAAGTGAATAGTTTTTGAAGTTGATAGCTTCACTATTGTTCTTAATAGCATTAAGAGAACTATTAATGGCCTTAGATAGATAATCTGCATAGTAATAGGGCCTGCCATCTTGGATTTTAATGTCCACAACCAAAACCATGGGAGCTATAGTCATGTTAGTAGGGGCCTCAACTCCCAATACTTGGCCAGTTGAATAGTATGTGTATTGATATATTCTTCAAACAAATCTATAGAAAATGGGGGCCTTTCATTACTAGAAAACCTCATAGGTTGCTTTTCTGGACCTCTGGGCCTGTGTGGAGGTAACTTCCACCTCTTATAGCTTGTATCCATAGAGCGGTATTCTTCCAACAAGTCCCTCATCCACAATTTCATCTTCAGGGTGGTGTCCAATTGGAAAACCATACAAATATAATACCATGTTATAATCATGAGCTGCAACCCATCTTGCAAGTGAATTTCCCTCGTTTTTGGATTATAATTCTTTTCCAATGCTTTAATTAGTTCTACATTCACAAAAACATTGGCATCACAAGTTTTCCTAAATTCAGTTCTATGCATTTGAAACTAGGCTATATTTGTACTTCCTCCTATAGTGATAGATGAACAAATCATAACCCCTATGCGGAGTCCACACATCTCCCAAATTCTTATGCTTGTCCTCTAGATTCTCACATGATGGGTTTAATTGAGTTGTTCTTCTTGCTTTTGGCCTAGACTTGGGACACTGGTCTATTAAGTCTTAATTAAGTGGCCTACTTTCTATTTTTTTCCTCTTTGCTCTTGTTTACTTTGGGGTTTTATCCATTTTAACCCTAGCTGTACTTCAATCTATCTTCAAAAAATTAGATTGAACTGAGCCAAGATGTACTTACTTGAATGAATGTTGGAAATTTTGAGCTTCTCACCTTCGTCCAACTCTATCCTTTGGATATTTAGCTACAATTCGTAGTGAATTTTGATTCCTTAGAGGTTGTATTTATCAAAATTTAGCATGATTGATCTAGCTCTGGTTCATAAATGGTGCTCATTCCACCCTTCCTATCAACTTGCACATTAATTGCAGTTGTCTCTTCAATGAATTCATCCATCAAATCAATTTGGTGATAATTATTTCATAATTTTTCAAAGAGAATTTAATCACAACACCTATATCTCTCTTTGATATATCCTTGACCATCTTTTGAGAAATGTCTAAGAGACGTTTAAATTTCTCTCTTTGATATTACAGGGTATCTTCGATATTTGCATTTCAGTTTCTTCCCTTATGGTCCTCCCTTTTTCGATGAAACTGGCGGATATCTCTTGGTGATAATCTTATGTCTCCTTGACATATCCTTGTCTCTTCTTGTAGGGGTCTTAGTTTTTGATGATCTCTATGTAACTTTGTCATGTCAAGGAGACCCATGGTCAGATCTCTCTTATGTCTCTTAGTCTCATTGATAACATGTGTTTATAGTTGCACCAAAATGTCAGGGAGACTTTTGATAATGTCTGCTCAATACTCCTGTGTCTCCTTGACATATCGTTGTTAGGATGTCGATGAGACTTTGTCCAATGTTTGTTCGATGTATCTATGTCTTTCCAATATTTTTCTCCTTATATGTCAAACATACCCTCTTACTTCTCTGCTCAATATGTCGATGTCTCTTTGACACTACTATTTGTCTATGGTGACCTATCATTTATTTTATGATAACCTCTCAATTTCCAAGAGATATTTTTCTATTTCCTAAATGTTGAATACTCCATATGATTTTTCGGTGAGACATGTTAGATTTTCTCCTCGACATGCTTAAGTCTCTTAGACATATCATTCTTTAGGCTGGAAAGAAGACATTTGAATATGTCTCTTAGACATTTAGGAGTTGCATCTATATTTCACATCAACTATTTCTGCTAGCATCGAAGAGGCTATGGTGAGACTCTCTTCGATATAGCATTGTCTTGGTGACATGCCATGTGGTGCTATGAGAATACTTCAAACAAGGAATTCACTTGAGTGTTATGATCAAGGGCCTTATTTGGTGGTTTATATTAGTTTCAGCCATTATGAAATGGAGATGGAACATATGGTGAGTGTGAGAGGATAGGTGAAAATGGAAGTATGCAAAATAACCAAGGTGGAACACATAGGTTTCATTGTTTGTTTCGGTTTTTTTTTTTTGGATAGGCTAGCCATATAAGTTTGGGTGATGAAGGCCTTGTTTCTTTTCAATTTTGAGAGTCATTTTATGATGTTTTCTTCTTATTTTTATTTTGATCATAATTAATTTGGTCAACATTATTATTAGTGGTAGCATAGTCTTATTTTTCATGATTCTTGACTTATGATATTATTAAGATTATCAAGGTTGTATTTTAAGGGTAACTTAGCTCTTGATTTTTAAGGTTCGTGAGTATCTCATCCTTTTTGTGATGTATAAATTTGTCTATTAGAGATCTATTGCTTGTTTAGAGTCAAGGAAATCATCAAAACATGGGAATATAGAGTTTATTTGGAAGGCTATCACTATCACTATCATCTTGGTTTCCATAGATTTTGAGAGGACCATCAATATGATAAAAATTTTGGTCACATTGGGTTTCTTGGAAAGGGTAAGTGCATGGAAATGGGGTCCAAAAAGTGGCCATGCCACTTTTGGCCCCATAAAAGAGAAAACGTGAGTGCATTATAATGAAACACACCTGTGTTATGGCTTGGTCATTACCTAGTCACAACATGAGCATGTTATAACACTCTCATGTTTATGTTAAGAAAAAATATCCCTCTTTGTTTTCTGATCAGACTATATACTTTAAGTTATATTTCATGTATATAATCTCAAGATGCTTGAGACTGGTTACAAATATCTAGGAGTTATAATATAGATTCATGGTTTTGGAAGATCTAATAATTTTTTAGACTTAGTCAAATTTTAGTAATCAACAAGTTAAATTTCAATAATCAGTAGGCTCTTAGCATATTTCTTTCTCTCTTTGTGTCTCAATCTATCTAGATCCCTTGCACTCTAGACCTTTCTCTCTCTCTCTCCCTATCTCTATCCCTTTATCTACCCCTCTCTCACTCACTCACTCACTCACTCACTCACTCTCTATTTCCCTCTCTAATTCTATCTCACATCTCTCTCCCTATCTCTCCCTCCATCCCCCTTTCCTCTCTACTTCTCTCTATCTCCCCTCTCCCTCTCCCTCTAACTACCACTCCCCCTCTCTCTCTCTAAATCTCTCTCTCTCACCTCTTTCTCCATCCCTACCTCTACCTCCCTCCCTCCTTCCCTCTCTACTTCTCTCTAACTATCCTCTCTCTCTCTCTCACTCTCTACCTACCTCTCCCTCCCTCTCTCTCTCTACCTACCTCTCCATATATCTACCTACATCTCCCTCCCTCTCTCTCTCTCTCTCTCCCACCCTTCCCTCTCTCCCACTCTCTCCTTCCCTCTCTATGTCTCTCTATCTCACCACATTCTCTCCCTCTCTCTCCCTCTCTACCTCTCTCCTCTCTCTTCCTTTCTCTCTTATTCCCTCTCTACTTCTCTCCATATCACATCCTCTCTCTCTCTCTCTTCCCTACTTATTTCTATATCACTTCTCTCACTTCCCCTTCATGCTTCCCTCTCTACTTCTCTCTATATCATATCTCTCTATGTCTACTTCTCTCTAACTACCCTATCCCTTTCTACCTCTCCCTCCCTCCCTCCCTTCTCTCCCACTCTCTCCTTCCCTCTTTCTTAACACCCTCTCTCCCTCTATCTCTCCATTCATCTTTCTCTCTCTATTTATCTTTCTCTATCTCTTTCTTTCTCTCACTCTCTATCTATATCACAGTCTTTATCTCTCTCTCTCTACTTCTCTCTATATCACCTATCCCTCTCTACCTCTCCCTACTTCCCTCCCCTCTCTCTCAATCTCTCTTTCCCTCTATCTTAACACTCTCTCTCCCTCTCTACTTGTGACCTATCTCTATCTCACCTATCCCTCTCTCTCCTTCCCTCTCTACTTCTCTCTATGTAACCACTCTCTCTCTCTCCATCTCTCTCTCCCTCCATCCCTCTCTTCATCCTTCTCTCTCTAATCCTCTCAATCTCACCTATCCCTCTCTTTATCTCTCTCTCTCTTTGTCTCTTTTTCTCTCTCCCCCTCTACTTCTCTCTATCTCACCTCTCTCTCTCTCCTTCCCTATCTCTACCTCCCTCCCTCATTCCCTCTCCAAATCTACCTCTCCCTCCCTATCCCTCTCACACCCTCCCTCTCTCCACCTTTTCCCATTTCTACTTATCTATATCTACACTCTCATGTTGCAAGAATGAGTCGCCATTGTTGTCATTAATGTCAATAGGCTTATGTTTGTGTTTTCATTGATTCCAACTGGTGATGACTAAGAAGTTGTGATGATGCTTTGATTAGTTTCATTTTTTTTCACCACTAAGTTATATTGGTGTAAACCTCTAGTGTTGCTCTTATTAGCCTTTTTTATGGATGTATAGTTGAGTTCTAGTTTTGTTGGTTTAGTGGTGATGAGGAAGTATCAAAGATGATGTGCATGTGTTCCTGGTGCTTGGTTTCTATGTTCTTTGGAGAAAATTTGAATAAAAGAGGAAATAGTATGTTGCAGAGGTGTTCTGGTATACAAATTAGTGTTCTATTTCTTCTTTGTATTTCTTCCATCTTGAATATTTTCTTGTTTGATTCAAATATGTTGATTAGAGGTGTTCATAGATGTTATATCCATAATTTCTTGGTCTGGATCATTGTACAAAGAAATTTTTGTTCACCAATGTGTGAATTGTGTATTGCAGTGGTGTCTAGGAGAAATGGTTTTGCTCCATCCATTTCATTGTAGTTTGATTTCTAGTCTAGAGGTTCTATAAGTATGATTATAAGGTTTGTATCTATCTTCATTTGAATTTTTTTTGTTGTTTGATGCTCCACAAGGTGATTTATTGAGTTGCAGTGTGTGGAAGATTATCTGGGTGAACAGGATGAAATTTTGTTCTTCAAGTGGAAGTTGTTATCAAGGAAATTTTTGGATTTCAGGGTTGTTTTAGAATATTTTAGATTATTTTCAAGTGTTGTGTGTGGTTCGAAATTTATCTTTGGATTTGAGGAAGCATGTACTTAAAATTTTAATGGTGTTTAAACATTTTCGATTGACCTTGGGTGTTTACACTAATTGTGGATTTTATTTGATGATTGTGGAAGCATGGCATGGTGTGTGTTAGTATATTTAGGTCCAATTTAAGGTTTGATGTGGTCCACCTTCATTTTTTCCCACCACCGAAATATTTTGGTTTTGACCTAATTTGAATTTTCATGGTTGAGGTGCATAACTGACCTTGGAGAATGTTTTAAAGGTTGAAGAAGGTATAAATAAGTGTTATGTTGATGGAGGATTTTGGTTTGTAGAGTATGATTTGAATTGTAGAATTGTGAGGTGTACATTTGTGAAGTGTTGTGCAATCTTTAATGAGTTAGACTACTAGAAGCAGTGATTAGAAGGTGTTGGTGATGTTGTGAGATGGATTTCTCACTACAACATTCTTCTTTTTCTTCTTTTCTATAATCTGGAAGTGAGCCATTAATAGTGAGCCCTTCAATAGTGAGCCTATTGTATTTGGTGTTGCAATTACTTTATATTGTGAACTAATCCTCATTGTGGTTTTTCCTTTCTTGTATTTTCCATGTAAATATAGTGTTTTATTGTGTATGGTGTTGATATGTTTCAGTTTCTATTATTTTCTTTCATGCTAAATCAGTTTAATAGATTAAGGATTAATTAAGTTCATGTGGATCAATTTTTTTTTAGAGAGTCTTGAATTTTTAATGTATAGTTGATTAACTTGGGCCCTCTTAGTTGTCTTATGAATTCAACAATTAGTATTAGAGCACAGTTCCTTGGAAGAAAGCTTAATCGATTGAGGTAGATCTGGGATGGCACACAAGAGGGATGCTCCTTTTTTATGGTTATAACTATGGATTCTGGAAGACAAGGATGGAAGGTTTCCTAGTATCTCTTGGGTTTGGAGTTTGGAAGTCTATTGAGACTAAATATACTATGCCTACTAGTTGTCTAAGAACTGATGATGAGATCAAGGCCTATGAGAACAATGGTAAAGAAAGGTATGCTCTTTTACGTGGTCTTTCTAACACTGAACTTGTGAAAGTTATGAATTTGAAAGCTGCTAGAGATATCTGGACAAAGTTGGAAAGTACTTATGAAGGAGATGATAAGGCCGAGAAAGATAAGATGAAAAATGTAAAGATCACATTTGAGAACCTACCGATTTCTGAAGATGAAAACATTACAGGCTACATGTAGAAGGTGAACATAGTTTTCAATTCCATCAGAGTTCTTGGTGGAAAACTTGAAGAAGAAGAAGTTGGAAAGAAGGTACTGAGAAATCTTCCTAAATATTATAGTCAAAGTTTATGATATTGAGGAAGTTCAAGATTTAAGAAAATATTCTAGAGATCAGTTGTATGGTGCTTTATCTACTTTTGAAATGAGATAATTTGGTCTAAGTAATGCAAAAGTTGAGATTGCTTTTAAGGCTGGGAAAGAAGAAAAAACTAAAGAATCAAATCAAGGGGATCTTGATGTAGAAGCAAACTTTGTGAGGAGAATGAAAAAGGGTACTGGTAAATAAAGAGGTAAGTTACCTTCCAAAAAATTTCAATTGTGGTAGGATAGGTCATTATGGCTCAAGATGTCCAAACAGAGCTTTGAATGACAAGAACAAAGAAAAAAAAGGTAAAGAAATTAATAAAATCTATTATGTTAGAGAAGATGCCAGAATATATAATGATGAATCTAGTTGTGGAGATGATAAGGATAGTGAATGCTTGTTCATGGCTATGAAAGTTGAACCTAATTCTACTAACTCTAAGAGATGTGTGAAGAAAAGTTCTTTAGAAGTAGGTCATAATGCTATGGTGACTACTCTTCATGCCAGAAAGGAGAAGCACTATTGGATCATAGATAGTGGATGCTCAAATCATATGACTGGTGACAAAATTAAGTTTGTTAAACTTGAGAAATATGAAGACCTATTAAAATTTGGAGATGATGCATTTGCTAAGATATGTGGAAAAGTTTCAATTAGTTTTGATGGCAAGCATAGTAAATATGATGTTCTTTATGATAAGGGTTCCATAAATAACCTTTTGAGTGTTGGAAAAATGTGTAGCAAAGGCTATAATCTTATGTTTTAGGATGATGGATGTAAGATTAGAGAAGGTTCCAAAACTATGGTTTCTACTAGAAGGAGGATAGATGTAAATGTTTATCAGCTTAAAGGTGTTGATGGCATTTTATTTATGACTCAATTTAATGAAAGTTGGTTGTGGCATAGAAGGATGTGCCACATCAATCTTGATAGACTAGTGAGAATTAGTTCAGTTCAAGTTGTGGGGTGGGTGCAAAAAGTTGAGGGGCCAAAAACTGGCCAATTTTTAATTTTTTTTTTAAAGGCTATAGCATGAGCACGTTATAACGTGCTCACATTATGGCTTGGTGTGACTAAGCATAAGGCTTAGTCACATCGAGCCTATAACATGATCGTGTTATAACTCGAGCGTGTTATAGCTTGTTAAAACAAAAAAAAGAAAACCATTTCATTTCATTTTCACTGTGTGTTTTGTTGCATGTGGCTAGTAAACCCTTCTATTGTGCACTCACATTTCATAAGCATCAAAAGTTGCAATTTTTTCATCAAATCCTTGCAATTTCATCGCCAGGATGCTACCATGTTGACAAGGAGGTCGAATAAGTAAGTATTGTTTATTTTTTTTGTGAATGTGTTGTTAAATAGGTAAATTTAGGTTGTTTTTGATGTTCATTTCTTTAATTTGTAGGAGATGATAATCAACCTCAAAATCCTTCTCCTTCTCATGAAAAATCACATGAACAAAATACTCAACAACCACAACAACAAACTCTCCCAATAGTTTCTCAACATCCTCTTGGTACTCAACAAAATTTAATGGGGCAAATGGAAAACAACAAAAAATAGATTGAGTTAATCGCGAGGTTGAACGATCTAGTAAGTTCAACCTTGGAAAGAAGCACACTTGAAAATTCACTTCAATCCATGTTAACACATGTAGATGCAATTAGAAAACAATTAAATGTTTGGGAGGATAAGAGGTAGGAGTGTAGGAATTTTTATGTAGAGGGTGATCCCACAAAACTAGTTTACAATTCCGTTAAGGAAGGAAAATTGCAAAAAATGCCCCCATGAACAAAATTTTGGGTTTTTGGGGTTTCAAATGAGCTTAGGGTCCATGTGAACCCAAAGGGGGTTCACTCGAACCCCCCTTCAAGCAAACCCTCTTACATGATGGGTCCCACATTTTGCATATTGCCCAAATTGAAAACAAAAGAAAATTTTGAAAAAAGAGGGGTTCGCTCGAACCCCCCTTAAAGCAAACCTAAGCTTCATTTGAAAGGTCAAGGGGGGTTTGAGAAAACCCCCCTTTTTCCCTCTTCTCCCCCTTTGGCATCAAATTTCTACAAAATTTTTCCCTTCAAAGCTTGAGTTGAGGATGAAAATGGAGGAGACTTCATAGACCCAACTGGGGGATGGTACTCCTCAGAACAAGCTATCCATCAAATATAATTTTAGTATGTTTTTGTTTTATTATGTTTTTTTTTTGAGTTTGATAAACATAGGTTTTTCATCAAAAATCAAGCTCTCTATTCTACACGTGGAAAAATAGTAAATTATCACAATAAAATTTTGAAAAATAAGTTCAGGCTAGGTATTGATGTCCTTGATCCAGTTTAAAAAAAATGAATTTTGATACATACAAAACAAGTTATGTTGTATATGGTCTGCCTATGTCTGAATTGTAATTGGTTTGACTTCAAAACTTGATTAAGCAAAAAATATTCAATAAAACACTATGAAACCAAATGAACTTGTTAGATATCATAGTTACAAATCTAAATTCAAAAAAATTAGAATTTTATCCCTCATAGAGAAAAAAGTTATGTTGTATATGGTGAGTATCACTCCTTAAAAATGGTGTTTACTAATAAAAACTAGTTTTGGAAGGAGATGGAAAAAGAAATGTAATTTGATTCAAAAAAATTAAAAAATATGTATTTAGAATCTATAGACAAAATATCACAAATCACTAGTTTGTGTCATCTTCAAATTCTTCACGGTTTAGCCACTATAGGTGCCCGAAAGTGAATCTTTAGTTAAAAAAATCAGTTTAGTGTCCAATTTGGCCAAAATTTGTAAACTAGTATTGTGGGATCACCCCAAATAAATTATCATATAAAGAAGTAAAAGATGTAAAAAATACAAAATATGTTTTTTGCTCAGTTTTCATTGACCCACACACAAATCAAACTCTCGACCTTAATAGCAAGAGGTTTCTTATCCATAGGTGCCACCACCAAGGGATTGGGAACAAATTTTGGGATAAGTGGTGGATGTTTTTGACCATCCACCATGCAAAAATAATGAGGTTCCCCAATATTTCTTAAGGAAACTCTGCAATGAGTTCATCCTCAACAAAATCCTCAAATATTTTGATATGAGGTACTTTCAAGGGAGAGGTGGAGGGTTGGAACAAGATAGACCAGGTCCATGTCTCAATCCTCAATGGTAAGGGAGATGAACACTTGCTAGATCAGCACATGAGCACATTGCTATCCCTTCTATCGTGAAGGAGAGTGTTGAGGTGGACACTCTGCATTCTATCAACTCTCTAACCTAGAGTATCATCCAATGTGTCAGTCTTACAGTAGAGCACCATCCAGTGAAGAGTTTGAAGGGTAGGATTCCACTCCATTCTTGTCAGGTTTGTGGGTCATCCTGTACATATGACCCCATAGTTAGTCAGGAGGAGGGTGTGTAGGATAGTCTACAACTATGAAGATGGCGATGGAAGATGACATTTTGAATGATGTTTTCAGCATCAATACTCAAGTAAATGTTAGCATGTTCATTGAATTTAATTTATTAAATTTCATTTTTGAAATGCAATATTAACTAATTTATTTTAATGATTGTAATAAAATTTTAGGCTCATAGTGTTGATATTGGATACACTATCCCTCTAGCTACTTGTCACTCCACTCCATCTACCACTGAGGTATGTAACTAGTAAAAAATTGTAAATATTACGTGTGAATAGAATTTTTATATGAGTGGAATTATAATATATGATTTTAGATTTTGAATAGGCTAATATTGGAGTTTCCATGCGAACAACTCCCAGTGCTAGTGGAGTACAAACCTTCACGTAGGTAATAGTGTTGTGCAGTTTTTCACACACACACCCTGCTGAAAGCAAGGACCCTCTTTTACTTTCATTCCTAGTGTTTTGGCCCTTTGATCTTAAATATTTACCTCACTATGGTGTGAGCTTGAATTTTTATCCTACCTACATTGATGATCCCTTTGTGATACTTATTTAAAACCTTAAGTTTTAGACTCATTTCGGGTTTTTCACTATTCTCGAGAAAATCCACTCCTGGCAGAATTCCCCAGTTTCCTTGAAAACCCAGTGATGATTGCTTTACACTATGATCTGGAGATTTTGGTCCTTCGCAAAATTCTGTAGTGACCGAATTTCTCTGAAATTCCATCGCCCTATCAGATTCCCAAGTTTTGGTCAAGGTTGTCTTGTCGATTGCATTAATGCTCGTTTGTACAATTTCTGTGAAAAGTATTAAATCAATTTTGGGGAGTTTTATGCCATTAATTTTTATCATCATTTTCTTTCTATTGATCTGGAGTGTTTGGTCCCGAGTGCTTGGCTGGATTTAGCGTGTTGGATTTGTGAATTCTTGGATTTGGTGGTGATTTTCCTGGGCATCTACTATTGTTTGCTGAGGTGCTAAAGATTGTTACCTGTCATTTCTCTAATCGAGTCTCACTTCATCAATGGTATGTACATGTTTCCTTTCTTTTGATTGTTGAATGTGAGTGATTCTTTGGCATCCTGAGTGTGCTTGGAGTCCAAATTTCTATATGTTTGGGCATTGAACACTCGAAGTTAGGGTTGTTCGATTATGTTAGATTAATGATCCCCAAGTGATTTTTTCAAGCTTGTTTTTCAATTTCATGATGATATAGCTCTCTTGTGTAGGCCATAAAGAACCTTCTATAAACCTAGAAAATGATTAAGCTAAGACCAAGCTTGTCCTATGCATTCATGGTGGAATTTTAGGGTTTCATGCTTAGGGCATCACTAATTCCTCTCGATTTGCTTTAGGATGAGCCTCAAATTTAAAGATGATCTGTAGGAGGTTCAAATCGATTTAGTTTCAGGCCCAAGGTCCTCAAATTTGTGATCGTTCGATCAATTTGGTTAAAGTCATGAGAAAATGTTGACATTCAGGTTTTCCTTCAACTTCAGGATTTTCCTCAGTTGCCAGAATTCCCTGATTTTCCATTTTCTCTTCATTTTCTTGAAATGTGCAGTGATCCGAAGATATGCCTGCTTTGCAGATTTCCATTCCCTCTAGATTTTATCAAAATTTCCTTTGTTCCTTCATTTTCCCAGAATTTGTAGACTATTGTTGTTTTCGCAGATTTCCGTCCTAGGTGGAATTCTCTGAAACTTTGTTGAAAATGAAGAACTGAGAGGTAGCATGATTTATTAGCTGGTGATTATACATTGTATGATCAATTTGAATTATTTAAAGATGTATCATGTTGTTTCTTGGTTAATGATAGTTGATTAAATGATTATTGGATTCTTTTATGTTTATTTTGCTAAAATCTGCCTGGCTAGGAATTTTCTGAAATTCCTCTCTAGCCTAGATTTCGCGGGAGGACTGAAATCCTGAACTTTGAGATGATTAATTTTATGAGATTTTAGAGAATTTTTCTTATCATGGGACTTATATTAAGGATGCATATGCCATTTGTGATTAATTAACTTGGCTTTCATGTGATCTTTATTATGGTTTCTTTGTCGAATGTAGGCTGAGTCAAGTAAGGCGGTGACAAGTAGAACCAAGGGTAGAGTGATGGATCCAAGTGTAGAGGGGTCTTTTGTTTCTGAGGCAAAAAGAATCAAAATGGATATAAGGAGAAAAATCCCTAAGAGCAAGTTGACTTCCATCTGGTTAGAGGTAACTGATACAAATGTTGGACTATGGGATTATGAAGAGTTCAAGACAAGGATGGCAGCACAGGACCTTCCTTTGTTGGTGAAAAGGACATTGAAATCAGGGTTGGCACATGTAGCTGGATTCCCTCATACAGTACAGTGTTATGAGTTGGTGCTCGAGTGTGCTAGACACTATGATAGAGGTACACAAAGGATAGTTGGTCCCCAAGGGAGAATTGTGGCAAATCTAAATCCTATGTCTATAGCCCAAACCTTTGACATGCCAGATAGGTATCATGCGGTGGCTTTTGATATGGATATGGAAAAGAAGTTCTATGAGGAAGATACCATCAAGTCCCAACAAGTCATCAATTCCTGGTTGGAGAAGCGTAAGTCCCACTTTTCCAAGCTACCCAAGCAACTATTCAGAGCTAAATTCAAGAAGGAATACTATGATGTTATCACCCTTCTCAGTAGGGTGGTAGGGTTGAAGAGTGTAGGAGTATTTGAGAATTGGATGTTCCATGTCATTGTGAGGATGGAGTAGAATGTTAATTATCATTGAGCAAGCATTATAAGTGCCATGATTCATGAACAAATGTGTAATGTCCCGTAGACGAAGACTTTCACAATAACCTCCTACTTGGTTTATGCACTTGCAAGATTTCATCCATACAAAGGACTAAGTACAAGGGGTGTGTTTGGACAAGATGTAATCTATGAGGTTTATCCACAGCTACACCTGGGTGACTCAAGCTATAGGAGGGTGAATTATTCATTCACCATGTACATCACTAGGCTGCTCCAAGGTGCAGAGCATGTAAGGATATCTGACAGTTCCAACGAGTTAATCAAAAGGTATGGGGCTTGGTTCATATAGTTTCCCACCTTTTCATATATAAGGATAGATGGTTGTCAGAGGGCTCCATAAAGACTTCCTAGGTATCCCACATATCACATTATACTTTTGTAACTCACAAGGAAAATATGTGATTTTGATGCAATTATGAAGAAGGATAAGCATAAGACTAGATTCAGTGGAGATTTTCCTCTGAGGATAGGCACTAGTGAGGCATGCCCTTCTATTAATTCGGCCTATTCTTCTGAAGAATAAATGAGCACTCTTGGGTTATCCTTTCATTCCAAAAGATCTAGGTTTGATAGGATTGTCGAAGCATAGAAGAAGACCAACAGAGAATATAGTCACAAGGATGATATAGAGGACTATTGGGCAATTGCAGTGATGAAATTGAGATTAGAAGGAAGAAGTTTTCCAAGCTACCTGTTAACTTGGTCAGGTTATATAATGTGAATGCCATTCTAGATCAAGTTGAAGATGATGGAGATTTGATTCAGGGCCATGACTATGAAGCTGTGAAAGATAAATTAGTTGGAGAAATAGACTAGTTGGAGGAAGAGAAGACAAAGTTAGAGAAACTTATGACTCTAGTGATTAAATATACAAAACTGTGGCTTAAGCACAAGATGTGGGAATTGGAAAGTGAAGGTGTGCAATGCACCTATGATTAAATGGGAGACTTGGAGTCTCATTCCACTTTTGAGGAGTTGCTTGACTAGGATCCTAAGGGTAAGGGCAAGGTGATCTCTCCTTTTAAGATCAAGATTAAATATGTTCAAGCAAAGGAAGTATAGGAGGCAGAAAAACAAAGAAATCCTATTGCAAAGAAAAGGAAACATATTTCAAGGATAAAGAAGTCAACAAAAGATGAAGCTAAAAGGGAAGATAAAGAGGTTAGTGTCCCTATTCCCAAGAGAAGAAGAATGGTGAGATTGTCACAAAAGGAAAAGGAAAGCTCCAAGGCAGGGGAGGAAATTAGTCCACCTATGATAAATGTGGAGAGTTCAGGAGAAAAGACACAGGTATATACAAGGAGATCAAGAACTCCTTCTCCTAAGGATAGTGTGCCAAGGAAAGATGCTCCTTTAGTCACTCCTTGTATAGAAAAACATGATAATATTCCTCTTTCTCATGAAGCTCACAGTGAACCAGGTGAATCCAAAGAAGTAGAAAGTCATCAAGATCTAGAAGAAGAAGAATTTCAAGAAGGTGAGCTCTATAGTGCTGATGTAGAAATACAGAGGGTGTTGTAGTCTCCTCTAGTGACTTATGATGATTCACCTATCAGGAGTGAAGAAGATAGACCTCCTCAGAGAGAGGAAATACTAGTTAGGACTCCATCACCGGTGCATGAAGAAGAAGAGAATGATAAAGAAAAGGAAGAAATAGTTGAGGAGATTCCTGAGAAACAAGATTTGAATGAAGATATGCCCAGGGATCAATAGGATGAAGTTGGATAGAGAAAGGTACAATCAGAAGCTATTGTTTCAGGTTGGTTAGATAAAGAATTAAAGAGTAAATAGATTGTTGTGGATGACACCCCTCCCAATTGGGATGAGCTATTGGAAAATATAGGAAAGGGTAAAGGAAAGAAGAAAGCTAGGGTCATCTCCAAGATTGAGAGAGATGAGGAAAATAACAGGGTGGTTCACATTGCTACTCCTATCCCTGATAAGAATAGAAATGATGTGATTGGAAGAGATTATAATGTGCAGACCATCAACCTAGGGCCTACTTCCATGGAATAAGAGATTAAAGAATATGAGGGCTCTAGTGCTGTGATCTTGGGTAGGTTGAGGAAAGAAGTACAGACCAAGCAGGAATTAAAGAAGGAAAATGATAAACTCAAGAGATATTTGCAATACTTGATGAACCCTTTGCAATCCATTAGTTCCTCATCATCTGCTGCAAGTTTCTTGCCACAAGAAACAATATCAAAGTTAGAAAGAATGAAAAGCACTACACATGCTACAATCAGTTGGTTACAGGGGGTACAAACCAAGGGAGATGATGCTATCAAGGACATCCTTTTGACTAGAGGATATGCAATGAGTTCATTAGATTGGCTAAGAAATGTGCTAGCACAGAATAAGGAAGACATAGATATCCTGTTGCAAAAGGCTAAGACCATCATGGAGTACACTCAAGAAAAGTTGGTTGGTGATGGAATTCTTCCTTCCTCCAAATCTGTAGAACCTTGGGAATGGTATGAAGCTTTGCAAATAAGGAAAAAGGTTTTAAAGAAGGTATATAAATAGGGGAAACAAATTGAGGACACTTTGACTAAAATTTACAATAAGTGCATTTCATTCTTTGAGGTGATGACAGGGAGAAAGAGATTTGTGCCAAAACATCTTAGCTTGGAGTAGTTGAGAAAATGGTGGTGAGATGTGTATTCACCTATCAATGAGGGCCCAGTCACTGAACATCAGCTGGATGATGCAACTACCTACATTGCAGTAATTGATAAATATCAAACAAGTAAGGTAGATTGGGATAAAATGGTGAAACAGTCAAGAGATGATATCAAGTCTATTGAGAGGAAAGTTAAGATTTTACCTATGCCACCTATGGCCGACTTGGACAAGGTATTTTTGATGGTACAGGATAAGATGGGGCACGCTAAGGATAAAGGGGGAAGTAGTTAATGCAATGCTACATTTGAATTTGTGCTTCTCCATTATTTTCCTTCTCCTTCACATGCATTGGTCTAGTTTATATTGAAGACCTAGGCCAACCTAAATAGAGTACATGCATTTAATGCATATTTCAGCTTATTTTGAATTCCTCTTTGGATGACTTGTTTGTGACCATTTTTTATTGTGAACCCCAATTAGGCCGACATATCTTGGGGGGTTTCTATAAATATGGCATTCTGCCTCATTTGTAAGGGCTAGATAGTTTTACTTTGGAGCGAATTAAGCAATATAGCAAGAGTTAGAGTTAGGAGTTAGTTTTATTTTCAAGCAAGCAAGTGTTGTAACAGAATACCAGAACTGTTGCTACTTTGGGTAATTTAATGCAAGTGAATACATTGTGATTTGGTGCCTTTCTTGTGTTGAATTTTATCTGGCATGGTTCTTGTGATTCTATCTTTAGAATTGCTTAAGTTTATTTGATAGATGTGCTAGGTTTAATGTTAGATGATTTGGTAATATTTATGATTTGATACTTGAGGTGTTGCAACAATCTCTAGTCCATACTTTTCGTAGTTAGTTGATTGTTAGTTGCTTTGCAAGCCTGGACTTTTACATTCATTGTGCTTAGTTCAATTGTGATTATTTGTTCATTTCAATTGCAATAAGATTGTTTTGGATGAGTATTCATGATCTAAAAATATTTAATACCTTAGAAGATTGCACTATTTATGTAAGATTGCAGATTTATTTGGGTTAAGTAGGAATCAGTTTATGAGGGATTGGTCCATTTCAAGTGTTTATCATTTGCATTGTCAATCTTAGAGTTAGTGTTAAATTTAGAAGTCTCTTGAAACCTTATCTCTTTTTCTCTTTCTTTTATCATTTGGGTTAGATCTAGGATTGGAAGTATCACCATATTGCTAGATCTGATAAATGTAAGGATTCAATATTTGCTTGTAGTAAGGTCCCTTTGTGATTACCAGCATTTTCACATTTATCACTAAGTTGTTTATGCATTGTAAAGACCTAAAATTAGAGACCTTGGGGTTATCTCTTGAGGCTTGCTAATAGAGATTTACCTTTCAAGAGAGATAGAATACTTGTATCTTGTCTAGGTTGTTGTTGTACAAAAAACACCATCAACAAGTAGAATAAAGAGTTTAAATAATGAATTGTACTTAATAGATTTGTTTAGTTTATATTCATATCGTTAATTACATTGCATTGCATATCTTTCAAACTCAAAGCATTACTTCACATTGCATAACTAATAACTAGATGTTGATAGATGACAAAATTTCAATTACAATATATTTTTTTAGAAAGTCAACATAAGCAGTGATGAAATTACTTCACATAACATAAGTAATAACTAGGAGCAGCTGCAATTTCAATTTCTTGTCATGGCATTCCATGAGACCACTTTTTATTGAGGAATTTTTTCAAACAGTTCACTGCCATGTCTATACTATGGATGCTTGGAAATAATATATGAAAGAATAATAGTAAGAAATAGCATAGATAAGGAAATGAGTTGTTTGAAAAAATGCCTCAAAGAAATGTGGTCTCATGGTGATGTCCATCACCATGAGACCCAATTTCTTTGAGGCATATTTTTCAAACAGCTCACCACATTTTCCATGCTACCACATTTTCCATACATGTCTACCAAAGCATTTTATCAAACAATTCACTTCCTTGTAGCATGGCTATGGCTAAAATTCTAAAATAGGTGCTTTCCAAAAAAATTATGGATGCTTGGAGAAAATATATCAAATCATAATAGTAATCAATAGCATAGACAATGCAGTGAGTAGTTTGAAAAAATGCCTCGAAGAAATGTGGCATGGTGATGAAATGCAATTCCATTAGCATGAGACCACATTTCTTTGATATTTTTTAAAACTATTCACTGTGTTAAGAATAGAAACCAAGCCTTTAGCCAAAATTCCCCTCCAAATCCTTTTCAAGGTTCCATCCTCATCCTCAATTTACCAATCTATGGAATCTTCCACCTCTTATTCCACTTCTTCATATCCCCACCCCTTCCTTTTCATGTCATGATTTCCTTCCATCTCATAATCAAGACCACACTATACCATCCACCCCATCCCAACATAATACCATAGAGAAGGCAATGAACTATTTGAAAAATTGCCTCAAATAAATACAGTCTCATGGTGATGGATGCCACAACACATTTTTTTGTCATGGCATTCCATCACCGTGAGACTACATTTCTTTGAGGCATTCTTTCAAATAGTTCACTGGCTTCTCTATGCTACCACATTTTTCATACATGTCTGCCAAAGCATTTTATCAAACGGTTCACCACCTTGCTGCTATGGATAAAATCCTAAAATAGGTGCTTTCAAACAAGCTATGGATAGGGAAAATAGTAGGCATGATAGTAAGAAATATATAGTTCAATAAGTACTCAATTTTTTGTTCATTATCTCATACATTATAAGCCATGACGTTCATCACTATTGTAGTTTTCATGATTGAATAATTTATTGTTTTATTTTTAGATGTTGCAAGCAGTAACACCTCCAGATGTTCATAGGGTAATGGAGCTTGGTGTTTCTTCTACTATAGACTCCTCGATGCCTCTCATAGGGGTATTAGGTAGATTACTAAATTTCAATTTACATTCATTGTTATAGATATTAGTTAGTGAAAAATCAAATGATTGTTGATTCATAGTTTAATTTATCTTTGCATGGTTTCTACAAGGCTTCAGCACCCCACAACATGGGCATACAAATATTTCCCTTAAGGAGAGTGATCGACTAGTGGCGGTAAGTGATTATTTTGTTAAGTATAATGTAATTTCCATATATTAATGTCTTTACTTGTTATTGTAATAGATAAGGATTGATCAAGAACTAAATCCTAGGAGGAGCACTAGGAGCACTCCTTGACCTTAGAGTAAACAAGTGATAGACTTATCACCATCCAACTGACAAGCAAAGGGAAATATTTTGTTTCAAGAGCCTAAAGAGAAATGAATTTTGATTCTAGGGCCCTTTGTTGTATACCTATATGATATTTTCAGACATATTTTGTATTGCACATATTTGACATTGTATGCCTATATGGGATTCTTGTAATCCTATATGGCTATTTTGCATATATTTTATACTTGTAACAAAATTACATGGCCATTTGGTTAATACAAATCTTTTTTACCAATGGTGTCCATATTTGTATTATAAATCCATGGTTCAATAGATATGAATTACGTGTATTCAAGTGTATACTTTATAACTTATGTGTATACTTTGTGACTTACATGTATTCTAATGTATACTTTGTGACTTATGTTCTTTCATGTGTATACCTTGTATTCATGCATATACTTTGTATTAATGTTTATACTATGTATTCATGTGTATACTCCAAGGTTTATGTGTATTTGAGTACTTGCACACTTTAATTATTCACATGTATGCTTCACTTATTCATATGTATTTCTATTAATTGGTTAGCCCTAGCATTTCTCATTTTTGTCCTTCATGGTTTGTCTTGAATATTTATTGATTGATGGTAAACAACTATATTAGTTGATGCTAAACAACTTCAATATTTCTAAAAGTGATTCACCAATGATTTATCATTTACTTATGTGCTAATTCAATATGGAATCCAAGGAAGAATTGAAAAGGGATAAAGCTAGGAGGAGAGGGAAGATAGATATTTATAATGTAACCTATTGTACCTTCTCTATACAAACCTCTATCCCATTTTCATAGGCTAATCATCACTTCTCACAATTTGTTTCCTTCTCCTATTCTAGGTCCTCACTTCTACTTGTGGTATTCTAAAATAAGCTTTAGTTTGTGGTGGGAACCTACTAAGATTCAAAGGAGTCATTAGTTTTCCCCTTAGTTGTGTTGGGTGGTTTTATTATTTCTTGGCTAATTACAATATATTTGATAGTTAATTTTGTGGAGATGGAACCTCTCATTCTTTGCAGTAGGACATTTTAGGTAGATTCATCTTCAATAAGAACTAGAGTTAATTGTTTCTTTTTTTTTCTTTGAAATACTCATTGGAGTGGGGTCAGGATACTTTTCAATAAAATATATGGTTGACTAGATGCATAGGTTGTGAATTTTTCTACCACCAAATCTACTTATGTAATTAGCTACTTGGTTTGGAAACTTGGAGGTTTTGATTTTTACTCCTTTTTTATCACCAAATGTTATTATTGTTATTCCACTTACTTGGATTTGAGGATTTTTTGGAGTGAAGGAAGAGGTAGGATTGAGATGACTCTTCATATATGTCATCCTGTTTATTACCCCTGGAAAAGTGACTTGGTTTGTCCACCATGTGCCCAACTTCTTGCATATATTTTCACCAATTACTTATTCTATATTCATGCCAACCTAGCTTCTTTAAAGAATGCATTTTTTAATTATAGGTGATATGAAACAAATTTCTTCTAGAGCATTTGATATGATTGTGAAGGAGTAGGACTAGGGGTTGTAATATCTCATGTATCAACATATATTTATGCCTCTTCTTTGGGTTATTTTTAGCTTCTACTTATGGTCGAGGCTGTAGTGTGAACTTATTAATGTCATTGTTCATGATTCTCTATAGTTAGTTCATAAGCCACCATGTGGGCTCATACTTAAATTAAACTATGATTAGGTTTAGCTATAAATCTTTCAATTTTTTTCTAGAATCTTGAAAAAATTCCTCTTTACAACAACCATATTGTTCTAAGGGCAAGGAGGATAATTGAAAGATGTCTTTCTCTTTCTAGACTTGAGGATGATCATGCAAGATTTTAAGAGTCATGTAGCCTTATCATTTGTGATTAGAGCCATAATAGGAATAAAATAGTTACCTAAATACTGTGATATAAGAGGGATTCGCTGCACATAGGTCTCTCCTTTTCTGAGAGATCACTAAGGAACGAACTTCCCTTATACACCTTAGGATAGAAAAATGATAAAGAACCAATAACATAGTTATGTCTTCAAGGGAAATAGTCAAAGGTCCTGAGAGGGCTGGATTAGAAGTTTTTTGTCCCAAAAAAGAGAGCTCTCGGCCAGAGGACGTCAGCACAGATCTAGGATGCCAGTGCAATGCGCTATCATCTGAGAGTCACGTTGGCGTCCTGAGCAACAAAGAACTCAGGAACTCAACAGATAGAAAGTAATCCTACTCATAGACTCAAGTGTGATATAAGTGGAACTAATAACTAACAAGAAAGTTGAATACTGAAGGAAATATCATGATACTTGGAGAAAGCTTACCCTTTTCTCAGACACTCAAATCTTCACTCCAAGTTCCTTTTCGTAACCTGCACACAAGAGATCAAGGAGAAAGTTGTTGGGTGGCTGTATAGGGGCCTACCTCAGTTAGACCCCACTTTGGTGTTCCCACCTCCACTGACAGCCAAGTTGGAAAGGATTGCAAAAGGAGTAAATAAAGCATGTGGTGAAAGTAATACCCATTTGAGGAGTAGAACCCGCACCACGATAAGTGTGTGGTGAAAGAAACACCTGCTGGAGGAGTAGAACCCACACCACTAGAGAGTAGATAAATGCTTGTAAAAGGAAAGTGAGAAATGGAGAGAGATCATTACCCCTGGGCCAAGGCCCTCTGCAGAGCATGTAGACGCACTGCTGAGTGCTTACTTGAGAGTTGTTGCTGGTGGTGGTGGGACCTCAGTCTGGCATGGCTTCACCTGTGAGAGCACTGCTATCAAAGGAGAAGAAGTATCAAAGTGGTAGAAAAACTTGAATGAGAGCTAATGTGTAGTCTTCCAATCTTCCAACCTCCAAATGAGAGGAAAAAGGATATTCTTATGCTTGCAAAGGTAGGAAAGAGCCATTACTTTTGGAATGTAACAACCAGGACATGTGTCACAGGGGTTAACCTTCCAGATTCCACATTTTGAGCTCGGGAAATGGACAGGATGATAGAGCTCCGCACAAACATCTGTGTGTCGTACATTCATCCAAAGCCTATATTCTTGGGGAATCCATTGCCAAGCTTCTGTTGCTCAGCCACTTGTCCTCCTGAAGTCAGAATCATTAAATTATGACTCGAGGGGTTTTGTCATTAATATTTTGGAGTGTCATAAATGCTAGGCAAAAATGTGGAAATATGGAATTGCCCCTAGGTGCAATTCTATGATATTACATTTTTCCCCCACTTTAGCGGGCTCAATTTTGAAAGAAACATCGTCACTAAAATAGAAAAGAAAAATTTCACCCAAATTTTTGAATTTTATAGATTTGCATGCCAACAAAAAAGAGACCATAGCGGCTATCGCAATAGAGCTAACCAGGATTGAAGATGCCCCCAGCATCCAAGATCGACAAACAACATCTGAATGGTCATGAAATTGTTGAGTGTTCCATCCTACAAAACTCAATGTTTAGGTTAGCTTCAAAAAATCAGAAGAAAACTACCACGGAGAGAGGAATGATCAAGAAAAAAGTTGTCGATTCAGAAGAAAATATGATCAAGAGATGACCTTATGCCCCCTCCTGATTTTGCCCCCGCCTCAATAGGGCGAATTCAGGAGAAACCGGGAAGCCACAAGTCCTAGGGAAAATGGGCCCTGCGGGGCCTATATATATCTAGGTGGGCCCCAGGAAAGGTCATTTTCACTATTCACTGCAAGCAAATTGTTGACTTTTGTGAGAGAAAAGTCAACAAAATGGCTAGCAGGAGAGAGTATGAGGAGTCGAGGTTGGAGTAGTTGCGTCAGGATGTCGCTGAGGGTCACGAGCTAGACCAGGTAAGTCACAAACTCTTATTTTTAGTGATTTTTGATGCATTTTTTAGATTTTTTCCACCCGCGAGGTGTACAGGCGTCTTTTGTACGCGCCTGCATCTCGAACCTATGCTGTCATCCAAGTTTAGCATTTTCATCCTTTTTGCATGCTGTCATCCTGAAGATGCGCTAACGTCTCTGAGGTGACCGCAACGGTTGGGGACGTCTGCGTGATGCACAAACGTCTACGCGTTGTGCATAAGTCTTGATAATTTTTTGCAATTTTTTTAATGTAAAATGCCAATGTACTAATCAATTTTTTTTTATTTTTTGCAGGAGTACCCATAGATTCAGGAGCATCCTAGAGGGCGAGCATTCTAGTTGGTCTACGAGTAGAGAGACCACTTATTCGTGAATGAGGTCACTCTTCTAGAGCGCGTCAATCTCTAGCATGTTTTAACTATGCTAGAGATGAGATATGAGCGGATGCTTATGGCCTTCATGGAGTAGTGGGACGCCACTAAACCCTCTTTCTAGTTACCAATTAGGGAGATTACTATCACTCTCAAGGATGTTTATTAGATCCTTAGACTACCCATCCGTGGATGGTAGGTGGCCCTAGATGACACACAATCTGCATGAGCGATCAGAGGGAATCTGCTACTGCACTAGGAGGACAGATGGAGGTGACGGCATGAGCCACATTTACATGCACTGATATGACCAGGCGAGGACCACAATGTCATTGTTTCATTGGGTTATGGTCATGACCGTTGCTTTTCAGATCATGATTGATGGGCGAGGCTCTCACCTGCACAAGGGCCTCATCCATATGATCAAAGATATGGTGGAGCATAGGAGCTAGGCCGGTATGTACACTTAGACATAGGAGATAGTGTTTTTTTTTACAATGTAACCAGGTTGGTCTTCTAATATACCTATTGAATTGCCAATCCCAATCAAGGGAAGCTCGAAGGACTTGGACCAACTAACAAGGATTTTAAAGACCTCCTACACTTTGGGCTTTGCAAGACCTGGGAGGGTGATCCCTTAATGCGTTTACAACCTCGGCACCATTATCGTAAATAGCATTAACAACAACAGATAATCTCATTTAATAGCTCAACATAATAGCATAATACTGAATAGACTTGGTTGTTCATCAGTAATATCAACTATTTGGAGCATGAGATAACAACACATTCCACAGTGTAAAATAATCATTGATTTGCAATTTGTAGCAAGCACTAGGTAAAGACAAACAAAATACTGAACCATACAAATTAGTACAACTTACATCAGTGCCATATATCCATTGAGGGATTCAAATTCATAAACATCTAAGGGTTTATGATAGATTTAACACATAACATATAAGATCCTTGAGAACATTGCTTTACAATTTCATCAACATGTATTCCAACCCAATACTACTTATCAAATCCTTATACAAAACATATCCACTAACAATCCCCATTTAAGATGTTTTGAATGCTTTGTGATACCAAAAGCAAAAGAATAATTGCTTTATTTTGATCAAACCATGGTAGTAGATGTCATGAACACCATTAAAGCTTACTCATGCACTGCATGAATGAATCTAATCACATTTGATGTAGATTCAAATATTAGCCGTTGATCCTTCACCTTGGTGAGATCATTAGATGGTTGCCAAGGAGATCCACATGGCACCCGCCCGTGATATTGCAATAAATAAAGATCTCACAACTTTTGATCATGCGATGGCAGGAAACTGTGGATCTCAACCATTGGCAATCCTGTTCATTCAACACAGTCGCCTTGTTATTAACCATCAAGCACCTTTCTACCAAGATTATAGCATCTTCATTGATTTAAAGCACGTGCATTTTATAACTGCTTTAGTAACTCGTGACATAATGTATTAAAGATGCATCAAAGTATTTATCATTCCTTTGTATTCACCGGTTGAGACATGTGGTGCTCATCTGTGATATCGTGATCAACAAAGACAGTGTGGTGGGGTCATTGCAGGATGGTAGGGAATGACTGAGCTCACATGACGATTGATCTACGACCATGCGAACTTGTCCCTCTGCAAAATAAAAACATTTATTAGGGGAGAGGGCCCAGTAGTCGTGTGGGGTCCAATAGTCACGTACTCAATCATAATGATAATACCTAGTCTTACCACATATTTATACTATATATTGTAAATAAACAGTCCAAATGTAAATAAAGAAAAAACCAAATGTTGATAAAAAAATGGACCCATAGTTGAACACATGAGAACCTCTAAATGTTATATGAAAAAAACATAAATACATTCATGAAGAAGTGAAATAAGTATTTTTTTGTTTCAAATAATATATCATAACTCTCCACTATAAGTATATCATTTAAAAAATAAAATGCTCATTTAATAAAATAAGACACTCATTTAAACAAGTATTGTTATCATAGTGAAAAAATATTGTTCTTATGTGTACAACAATTGGGGTAGCAATGTACAAGCATTGGATAATTTAATATTAATAGTTTGTCCTATCACAAATATAAAAGGTGAGCACAATAAATAACATGTATTTTCCCATTAAATGTGAAGGATTTTCAAAAAGTTTTAGTGTTCAACTATTGGTCCATTTTTGTTCAATATAAGTTGTATTTTAAATAATTATGTGTTGTTTTTATAATAACAAATAGATTTTTTGTGTTCAACTATTAGTCCATATGTGTTGAATATAAAAGGTAGAGATATCAAAGATTTATGGTTATCAATAAGTATTTGGTCCACTTAGGTTGTATATTAATTTTAATTTAAATAAAAATATCATATTCTACAAGCAACAAAGCAACAAATGATATTTTTTTGGTTCTTCCATGATTAAGTTTTGGTCGAACCTTTAAAAAGTAAAATTTTAGACACTTCTCAAAATATCTGCCAATGTTGTGAGTTGCATAATGAGTCACACCTCCAAACCTTAGTTATAGATAAATAAGAGACCAGTCTACATTTCAAAAAAAAAATGAAGGTTCTACGATATTCCAATCAATTGCTACATGTTGAGAAAGTTAGCCTACACGACTACTGGGCCCTCTCCCCTAAAGGAATAAGGGGACATCACTAGGCCGACGACAAACAATGACATAAGTTGTTTTAACAAGGGAAAACAGGACCAACAAAAGACTTAGGAAAAATAAAGTCAGGCGAAGGAATTAAAATGATAAAACAAAAGGGGGCCTAGCCTAGACGAAGCAATGGGGCTTAAGTCATTTTAAAACCTTCCCAAAAAGTAACGGCCAAATAGATCCCATCCAAGGTGTAAGATGAACATTATGGTTTTACATGAAGACAAAGGTAAAACCCAACTAGAGCACTTTAGAGCACCCGAGGAGACACAAGGAAAAATAAAATAAGAACCACGAGGAGAACAAAACTTTGAAGTTCCATCACAC
>VDFB02105785.1:277135943-277155064 GCA_007258455.2 Sequoia sempervirens | reverse complement strand
TCTCCCCTCCCTAGCACCACTCCCTCTCTCAGGCCTCTCTCTCTATCATATCCTTCTATCTAAAATTCTCTCCCTCCTACCCCTTCTCTCCCTCTTGGGTCTTCTCTTACTCCTCCAATCCATCTATCTCTCTCCCCTCACATGCTACATAAACCATCTACCTCTACCCTTAACCCTCCCTCCCTATCTCTCCCACTCCCTCCCTATCTCTCTCTCTCAAGTATCTTGGTCATCCTCACCCCCTCTCCCTCTCTTAGGTCTCTCTCTCTCACTCACTCTCCCTCTATCTCTCTCCCCTCAACCCTAAACCCTAAACCCTTAACCCTTAAACCCTCTACCCTCTACCCTTAACCCTCCCTTCCTTTATCTCTCTCTCTCAAGTCTCCCCCTCTTATCACCACTCCTTATCTTAGGTCTCTCTCTCACTCACTCACTAACTCTATCTCAAATTATCTCCCTCCTGCCTTCTGCTCCCTCTCTTAGGTATTTCTCTATCCTCACTCCCTCCTCTATCTCTCTCCACCTTAACCCTCACCCTTAAACCATCCTACCCCTCTACCCATGCTCTCCCTCCATCTATCTCTCCCACTCCCTCCCTCTCTCTCTCTAAAGTGTCTTCAATATCCTACCCCCTCTCCCCCTCTTAGGTATCTCTCTCTCTCACTCACTCCCTCTATCTCTCTCCCCTTAACCCTAAACCCTAAACCCTAAACCCTAAACCCCTAAACCCTTAAACCCTCTACCCTCTACCCTTAATCCTCCCTTCCTTTATTTCTCTCCCACTCTCTCCCTCTATCTCTCTGTCAAGTATCTCCCTCCTACCCCCTCAACCATAGAGCCAGCCAAGCCTTCCTATCCTCTACCCTCAACCTCTTCCCTCTCCTTCCCCTCCTAATTCTTTCTCTCTCTCTCTCTATATATATATGTATATATCTCCTTTCTCCCTCTCTCTCTCTCATTTTCCCTCTCCTTTCCCCCTCTCTCTATCTCTCCCTCTCCCTTCCCCCTCCTAATTATCTCTCTCCCCCTCTCTTTGCCTCTCACTCTCTCTCTCTCTCTACCTCTCTCTCTCTCTCTTTCCCTTTCCCTCTCTCTCCCTCTCTCTCTCTCTCTTTCCCACCCTCCACCTCCTAATTATTCTTGGGTATATGTGTACAAAAATCGGATATCCGATTTATAGCACCAATATATTACATTTTAAAATGTTTTTCAAATTAGATATTAGAAATGAATTGGATATCCAAAACAAATCGGATATTTGATTTGAATCAAATATCCAATTTGTAGTACTTTAGCTTGGGTATTTCTATCGAGCAATGTACATCTGACACCCAACCAAAAAAAAAAAGTCAACTCGGGATTTTCACATTTTTTGGCGAGTTCAAAATGCTACTTTTTTCATGTTGCCACTTTTTGGCCCATCATGATACTGCACATACGCAGGTATAAATTAGGTAGTTGTTATTGCTAAGGTGGATCACTCCTTTCTTCGAAGGCCATACACTTATGATTGGGTCAAGTGTTCTTTTCTTTAGAAAATTCATATTGCCTTTTTGATAGGTTAATTATGATTTGATTAAATGGGTTATGAAGCACTTATTTCAAACAAATATCTTTATGAAAGAAGTATATTGGCATGAAATTAAATATGATTTCTATTCCAATGTAAAAACTACAAAGAATGGAAACAATTCTTTCAACACATAAACTATTATCTAGTAGTCAATTAAAATGAAAAAGCTTACTCTATATTAGTTAGGATACACAACTAAGAAAATGATCTAAAGTGACTTATTTATCCTAGAGGAACTAAGTATATAGTATACAAAGAAAACCAACAAACCCACAACTACCCCTATTTTGAAGGAGTTTAGTTTTCTCCCCTTTCTGATCTCGCTAATATTGTCTAATTATTTAAAAGAGATGAAGGGTCATAACACAACTTTATTCAACCTAGTAAATAGCTTGGTTAATGAAACTTGACAAAAGCAACAAAACAATTGCTACATTTGGCATTTGATGTTGAATGAAGAGTGGTGACAATAATCTACTTATATTTTAATAAAACACTATTTTTATAAGAAAGCTTGACATTAGAAAGATAAGTGTTACTTATAGTTTAATAAAACACTATTATAGTTTTACCAACATATACTATTGTATGCTTACATGGCTTCTTAGTTAATATATGGGGAGATAGAGATAGATGGGGAGAGAAAGAGAGAGAGATAGAGATATATGGGAAGAGAAAGAGAGATGGAGATAGAGAGTTGATGGATAGGGGGGATAGGGAGGGAGAGATGGTGAGAGATAGAGAGGGGGAGGGAGAGAAAGGGATATAGATAGAAAGAGATAGAGAGAGGAGTGAGAGGTAGATCAAAAGAGAAATAGAGATAGAAGATATAGAGTAGGAGAGATGGAGGGAGAGATGGAGTGAATGAGAGAGAAAGGGGGGAGAGGGAGAGATAGCTCAATAGATAGAGGGGGGAAGAGGGAGTGACATAGATAGTGGGAGATATAGAGATATAGAGAGTGATAGGGAGAGATATATCAATCACCCTCCCTATATATCTATCTATTCATCCTTATCTCTTTATCTCTCTACCTCTCTCTATCTCTTTGTCTCCCTTTCTATTTGTATGTTTGTCATTATCTCCCTCTCTCTCTATATTTTCTTCCCTATATTTATCTTTGTCTCCTTAAGTGTGCAATGGGTACATTGAAGAGGTCTTAAAGAAAAATTATCATATCTTTAATCAAATGGCATGCTACCTTTAGTATAAATCCCCAAGGACACATGCCATCCTTGGATTGTTGACATGAAACAAACAATCAAAATTTAGTTTCTCTCTCTCATATTAATATATATTACTATTATATTAAATATATATTATATTAATTATATTTTGTATTATATAAAAATATACTTATTATTAATTATTAATTATAATAATTTTATACATATTTAATAATTTTGTTAAAGAATATAATATATAATTATAATAATTATAATAATTATATTATTTATTATGTAAAATATAGCTAATATATACTTAACTATATTGTAGAATATCAAAACTTAGCTAAATGGTGCCAAAATTTTCAAATTAATTAACATACTCTAAAACCTAACAAAACCAGGTTGTAGCTCATCAAATTGGAGAAGTGAAAGGTCAATACCAACATTGAGGAAGAGTTTGGAGTAGTGAAAACAAGGTCAATGCCAGTGCTGAGGAAGAGTTTGGAGTTAAAACAAGGTCAATACCAGCACCGACGAAGAGTTTGGAGGAGTGAAAACAAGGTCAATACCAATCTCAAGGATGAGGTTGAGGGCACTAAGGGAAAATTGATGACCAAGGGGCAATGAGTACTGTAAGTTTGGCATCCCTATTCTCTTTAACCTTCAATTTTCATGTCTAGTTTCCAAAGATCTTCTCGTACATTAGCACCCCCTTTCTCGTAAAATGGTATAAGATAAGACAAAAAAAAAAAGCTTAGTCTTTCACATTTTTATCGACCAGCCTCAGGTCTTGGAAAAACTCCCATAATCTACCCACATCTTCGTTGAGGTCTACGATTTCATCACACATAGCCTTCATCACATGAGTTTGAAGAAATTGTAGACTTAGTCCAAGTATATGCTAGGCTAAGGTAGATCTAATGAATGGAAATGAGGCATACCATTCTTCTTTAATACCTCCACCACAAACACATGCAAGGTGTTGGTTGTTTTTACGGTAAGTAGGTTGATTTTCTAATCTACCTATGGAATTTCCAATTCCAATAAAGGGTAGCTTGAAGGACCTAGACCAATTGACGAGGATTTGAACGACCTCCTACACTTTGGGCTCTGCAAGACCCAGGAGGGTGATCCCTTAATGTGTTTACAACCTCTACACCATCATCATAAACAGCATTAACAACAACAAATAATCTCATTTAATAGCTCAACATAATAGGATAATACCGAATAGAATTGGTTGTTTATCAATAATATCAACTATTTGGAGTATGAGATAACTACAACATTTCACAATGTAAGATAGTCATTGATTTGCAATTTGTAGCAAGCTCTAGGTAAAGGAAAATAAATACTGAACCATATGAATAAGTACAACTTAGATCAGTGCCATATATCCATTGGAGGAGTCAAATTTATAAGCATCTAAGGGTTTATGATAGATTTAACACAACATATAAGATCCTTGATAACATTGCTTTACAATCTCATCAATATGTATTCTAACCCAATACTACTTATTGAATCCTTATACATAACATATCCACCTACAATCCCATTCAAGCATTTTAATTAATACATTGAATTAAAGCTAAAACAAGAATCATACATACCACAACAGTGAGATGAACGAAACAACACTTGATCATTTTATTCAAAATTCATATATGCTTGTATAATGGAGAGACGTGAGTTTGAATTAATCATATCAATTCAAATTCCAGTACTGTCATCAAACATCAAATCCTCATGAATTCAAAACCTACTACAGAATGACTCAAAACCTAAATTGTATTTTCCCTAAAACCATTAGACTTTACAATTTTCTTTGTAACTTCATCTAGACTTGACCAAAAATATCTAACTTGCTAACCCGTACTTCTGGCCTTGAAATCCTTCTTATAGAAAAAGAAGGAGCAAACAAGCATCAGGCTAGAAATCACATGTGTCACTGGCCAATTGGACTGCCTTGTGATATTCCAAAAATTTGTTAACAGTAATCTCCCCAGAGAATCTTCTTGTTCATCATACCCACTGAGAATGGTTGATGCAGCAACAAAATTTTCAAGAATTTTGTGCCTAGACTATCACCAAAAAACAAAACTAGAATTTGTTGTAACTGCAATAGCTGATTTGTCAACCGTTAGCAACCTACTCCTTTTCATTCTTCCTTAATTAAATATACATTTACCCATTTCTGGTACTCCTCATCAGTTGGCCAATCAAAATTGATCACCTCATTCACCTTGACACTATAAGGTTTTTACTTAACTACCACCTGATTCGCTTCTTTTTCAAAAGACTCCAAGAATGAGTTGGTGCTAATGATTTTGTCCATACAGCTCACCAACAAATTATAATATGAGTTAGCTTGTTTTTGAGGGTTTTGTAGTCCAAACATGATATAAAGGGGCTCTTACACTTTTTGTGATTACTGTAGCTTGTGTAAGAGGCCCCATGGATACTATTGTAATTGTAGGATGCATGAATAGGGCATAGGATGAGAAATAAAGAAGGTATAGCTGTTTTCCTCAATAGTTTTGTGAAGAAAAGCATGTGAAATGAGAGGTTCAAGCCTAGGTTTCAAAAAAATATGTATGAGAGATCTAATTTTATGAATTTTTATCCATGTGCAGACCTAATGGGTTGTTTCTGAACACTGAATATAAATGATATACATACACACACACACACACACATATATATATATATGTATGTATGTATGTATATGTAAATGTAAATGCAATTACTGGATGCTCTCCTAGAACAATAATTGCAACATATCATTAAATAAATCTATATCTATGTATATAAATGTGTATTTTTAAATGCAAGTGTAAATGCAAAGAGCATATGGTTTTGTAGTGTTATAGATACAACATATCCATAAATTAATGTAATTGAAATTCTAAAGTATTCAACACATATAATATGAAATCGATCAAACTATTAAACTACATGAGAAATAAATGAAAATAATAAATGCATATGTATGTGTATTTGTAAATGTAAGTGTAAAATAAATAAGAATAATGAAAATTATAAAATAATACAAGGAAAGGTATCCTCCCTTCTTGGTAGTGATAACCTCCTCCACACACAACCCTTAAAATAAATATGAATAATGAAAATTAAAAATTATGAATAATTCCTAGATAAGTTCTTTAAATCATGTCCAACCATATAAGAGAAGACCGCTGCTATGTGTACCTTAATACCATGGAGAAAGGCTCTTTGGGCTCTTTCATCAAGCATCCTACCTTAAAACATACCAAAATTCTCCTAGCAATTAGACATAGGAATATTTAAGATGACTTAAAAAAAAATTATTGCCAAAGCATAAACTTATGATGACTTAACCAGGCCTAGTACACACTCCCTCCCCCTTGACCACTTAGACATATGGAAATTAAATGTAAATTTGCTTCTATTTTTAGTCATGTAGGTGTCCAATAAACCACTTGGTGGCGTTTCCCTTCAAGTTTATTTACTTGAATGAAGAGAAAAAGTCCTTTGATTATAATTAGAGAATACATTTGAGGCCTTGGTTGTGTAACTAGTGGACCATAGTCACATTTAACACTTGTTACAAAGTTTGGGAGTTAAAATGTTAAGTAGATTTGATTTGTGATGGACACATTTGGACTAGTAACAATAGCTTGCAATCTATCAAGACTTGATTACCTTATAACCTGTGAAATTCTAGCAATGAAATGATAGATTAATCATAATGTCACCTTGGGATCACATCACCATGAAAGAACTATTGGTTTCATTTCGGTAATATTTTTTTATATTTAATTTTTGTCACAGCGGGACATTAATTGTACAGGGAAGACTCCAGCCCAGAGCACAGATCATGATTTATCTTCAGGCGCTTCTACCCGATAGGTTTACCTCATTGTAATTGTACAAATTAGATACGAGCAAATTTTTTTATTATTATGTTGTTTTCATAAGTTTATTGGATTAATTTCGATAATGTTTTTAATATTCTTGTTGTAGTCAACTAATTGGGGAAAGGCACCAGTAGTAGACAAGAGCATCCATAGGGAGGTGCAGTCAATATTATGTGATGATGACATCGCTTATTCAACAAACCCTCTTGATATGATAAGGAAGACCCAAAAAAAATGCAATGAAGAAATCGTTAAGTTGTTATTCATAGTGCCTCAAATAGATGAGATAAGAGAGAGGGTTAAAATATTAACTAAGAGATCACAAAACTTGCAAGTAAGTTGTCATGAGGTCTTTAATTATAACATAAGTTCATTCATGGTTTTATATTTTGTACTATTTTATGTCATGAACTAGAATATGTGTTGTTTTTATAGGATGTTTTGCATCCTCATGATGCTCCTAGCCATGATTAGGGTACTACAAGTGCTGCCCGAGGAGTAGGGGTTGGTACAAGTGTCCATCCTGATCTTCCTGTGCATACATCACATCATGTGACCCCATCATTCATGCCTATATTGTCATCTAAAATGTTCGCAACAAATACCATGCATGCATCTGTTAGTGCACCCTCTGGTAGCGAACACATGCCAGAACATGCATCAAGACATGTACCTGGGGATGCAGAGGCCACTAGTACTGGTGATATTTTACCAGCATTTCCTGGATCTTCCCATATTAATAGTACGGGAACATTGTTCATCACATTTGTGGTGACCGAAGATTTCATTCCCGTAAAAATAGAGAAGGTCCCAATTACTTTAAAATGTTTTAATTATTATTATATATAATCCAATTGAAATTTACTTATTGATCGCTCTTTTTAGACTATTGATCCCATGATCATTTTGCAGGAAATGATGTTTTTTATAAACATCTAAGTGATATTACATTGGAGCTCTTTGGGCCCACCATACGTATATGGTGGAATGCCCAAAATCAAGATTTAAAAGATGAGCTCAATAACCATTTAGTTGTGCTCTTCGGTGATAAAACATTCAACTGAACCAAGGTCCTTAAGAAAGTTGGTACCTATCTAAAGTATGTGAGGGACCAATATAGGTCACATTTAGAGAAGAACAAAAAGTACGAGCATCCCCCATGATTCTAGAGAGGGAGTGGAAGGACCTAGTGTTGGATGGAAAGGAGAAGGCTGAAAAGAAAAAAAGGAAAGACACAACAGGGCCAAGGAAGGTATGCGATACTATCAACAATGTAATTATATACTGATTACTCTTTCTTTTTACATAATATAACGTATTTCAAAATTTTCATAGGTTGCCCAACACATCGAAGGCAACAAAGGAAAGACTAGAAAAACACGAGCAACACAAACTTGGCTCTGGTGGTTATATGAAATTAGCTGCACGAATTGTAAGTATCAATAAATGAAATATTGTATCCAAATAATAAATTGAATTTTTTTTTGGTTTTATCACACCATAGAAGCAAAATTCATGATCTTATGCAAAATTTAGGGCTCTGAATTCAACATAGTTCCCATAGAAGATGACTTGAAGATTTCGATCCAGCAAGGCTATGTAACTATGGCTAAATGCCTAAGAGTCTTGACTGGGCAAACACAATCTTCCACTGCATCTGACATGCATGTAAATAAACTCAATAAAGTTTATTTAAAATTGAATACTTGTGCAATCTATTCAATATTAATTTCCACCATAAAGTAATTACATGCCTATTTGTCTTAAGCATTCAAGCAATGATAATACTGCACATGACATTGGAATGCAGCCTAGTGAGGGTGGAGCACAACCTACAGATGAAGGTCATGGTGTGCATCCCAGTACTTTAGAGCATGTAGAGCATGATCAACATGTTGAGCATGATCAGGCTAGAGAAGATCAGGAACATGATGTGACCCCATCAGGTAAAGAGGACCACTCTAAAGTTATTTTAAACATATTTAATTACAATTGGTGTATTAATTAATGTAACTTTTTGTGTTTCAACTTTAGAGCTTGTAGAGCGTGGTTAACATGTTGAGCATGATTAGGCTAGAGAAGATCAGGAACATGATGTGGCCCCATTAGGTAAAGAGGACCACTCTCATGTTCTCTTAAACATATTTAATTTCAATTGGTGTATTAATTAATGTAACCTTTTGTGTTTCAACTACAGATCAGGATTTAGAGGGTGTTCAACATGTTGAGCATAAGTCTATAACATAAGTTTAGGAACATGATGTGGACCCATCAGGTAAAGAGAGCCACTCTAATGTTCTTTTAATTAATGAAATACTTGTAATAATAATAATATAACATATCAGTTTTACATTTCTTTGTTATTGCAGCAGAACCCCCTTGCAGCGGTGTCCACACCATGAGAAGACAACTAGGCGTACATTAAGATCACAAGCAGAGGGTAGAACAACTAAAGGGGGGATAGATGATTTAGAAAATGATACTCCACTTCATATTTTTTTAGCTTTAAAAAAGAAAAAAAGAAAAAAAGTGATTGTAATCATATCATGACAACCATATTTTTAATAATATGTAAAAACTGAAAGAATGAATATTATATGTTAATGAATGAGTGTGAATATTTTAATTAATGAATGTTATATTTTAATGAATGAATGTTATATGTTATTAATGGATGAATTAATGATTAATGTTATATGATTGGGTATGGGGAATTGAGAGTGATGTGAGGGGGGAGGGAGGGGCCAAATGAGCTTCCACCATCACGTGGTTGGCCCTGTTAAGTAGAGAATATTAAACTATTCTTGAAACAAAGAGAAGTTCAATAAGGTAATGCACTTTTCAATATAATAAATGCATCATTTGAAGCATCAAACCAATATGTAAAGATGAAAGAAAGTGCTAACTTTTCACTATGGTGGCAGAAAGATGATTCTTTATACCCTGAATCCATGCTCTGCATCATAATTTGAAGTTGTTTCCATTCCAATGTTCTGAGTTTAGTTTGTTTGTATGGCTTTGTATGAATACCACATTGTGTTGTGTGTGGATTTGGTTTCAAAGCTCTGTTTCTTCTATTTTTAGTGGTGACATAGCTCTAAAATTTGACTTTTGTGCATAACAGGTTAGTGGAAAAATTGACAGTTCTGAAGGGTTTAGAGGCTCGATTGAGATAGATACATGGATATTTGGATCTTGTTGTTGATGGGAGGCTTCCACTTAACCATGAAATTTTGTACCATCTGTAGGTATGCAAAATTTTCTCTACTTACATTCATTCTTGATCATACATGTTGTAAATGATATTAATGCTACAAACTTAAGATTTGTTTCATTGTTATAATGATAAAAATGTTATACTTTGCTACACATTCAAGCATTCTCTTTCCCCCTACCCTTTGCTCTCCCCCCCCTCCTTTTAAGAATTTTCTTTGTCATAAAAGATTCACATTTCTGTCTCATTTACACAAATTTATGTGAAGCACTAGGAGTGAATAAAGATATGTAAAAAATGATGGATTATGTCTAAACAACAACTTTCCATCTTATAGCTAATTAAATCCTTAATATTTGAATAGTTTACAACTCGAATAATGCTTGTATATGCATATGTAGCAATAAGGGAGCCTATGTGAAGATTGAAATTTAAAACATCACTTTGGTATTTTTCCTTAGGCAGTGAAATGATATTTTGAGTAATACAAACCTACACACACATTGATATTTTTCGGCATTGCATTGAGGAATTTTTTTTCTCTTATACCTACCCTTGGCTAGACATGGAGGTATATAATATTGGTTTCTGGGTTTATTCTGTAAGTAGTTAATTTCACAAAGGAAGACTAAAATCTTCTTAATGTCTTGTCAGGTGTGAAAGCATATGAATCACTTGCTGAAGGCACCATTTTGTATTCATCCAAAAACTAGTTTGTTCTTTTTTATGTTTCTTGCATATGTTTTTTTTAGGATCTAGAGATGTAGCTCGGCTCTTTCCTTTGCACTTTTCATCTATTTTGATGATTACAGTAGATTTTCCTCATAATTTTTCATGTAGATCTGTTTGTAACCTTATTTTCTACCAATCAATTTGCAAACCAATCACATATTAAGGACCATTTCACTAACTTGTAGTCATCCATTCCTTCATATGTTGCAGGTTGTGTCTATGTGCCAATAAATCATGATGATTGCGAGAAATTTAATCCTACAAGTGTACCCAATCTTTCTCAAGTAAAAGTCTTACCTTATTTTATAGTACTTTAAATGGTTAATTGAAGGTGCTTCTTTAGATCTAAGATATTTGAACCCTGGATTAAAATATGGTATTAGATGGGTAGTATAATGATAAAACTGAGGTCCATTGAACACAAATTATGAACATAATTTACTGAGTATGAATAGTGTTACAATTATAATTATTTCTCCTTTACCTACCTCCACATTAATGAAAAAGATAGCAGATATTGGAAGTTCATTACATGTCTCATGTATGTGTTAGTATTTTAATTTTTTTAAGTTGTTCAAGAGCTTGATTAGGTCAAGAATATGTTCTACAAGCTCTGTTCTCTTGACACTGCTCAACATTTTCCCTACACATTTTCTCTTCAATCCAGATGTTTCTTAACTCCTTCCCTTGTTAGCCCTTGGTTGTTCTCAAGTGTAATGCTTTTTCTATGCATCTTGCAGTCTGTATGTATGATCAGTCATCTCTTATGAAGCATGGATAACCTTTCATGGAATTGTTGTTGTAATTAGACAATTGCCATTGTGAGAATAATCATTTAATTTGTATGGAAGTAAGTCTTCTTCATATTATTTGACTTGGTATTGTAAACTTGTCTTTGCAGGATTCTATAGGGGGGAACAACAAAAGTGTGATGATAGGTAGAGTTGTACAACACCATAAATCATTTGGAATTATCAATATATTGCTTATAGAATACTCTATGCAAGTAAAATGGAATGTGCACTGACAATTGGTCTCGAATTCAAATCTGAATATAAGTACATTATACACAAGAAGATGGTATCTATTATATGATTTAAAGAACCCAAAAATAAGAAAATTAATAGGTTCCATTTGTTTACTTGCTCTTAGACACTTTTTTAATCCGTGAGACCCTCAGACTGTCTTGCTGATAACCAACAGTGTTCAAAACTCCTGAAGAGGTCAGAATGGTGTGACATTGGATCTGTCTTTCCAACAGAAGTCATCGACAAGACATGGAATATTGGAGTAAGTTTTCTATCCTATGTCGATGATTGATCTCTCACTGATGGGTTGGCTTCGGTGGTAATCGCCAAGAGTCTCTATGATGGTACATTTCAACTAATTTTTTTTTTCAAAATTGAATTGTTTCATTGCAATTTCGACGAAGGCCACCGATGAATCACTGAAAAGGTCCGACGAAGTTGCTATAGCTGTGACAAAAGATTCATTGTAACTCCTTGCCCATTTCATCAAAATGGCGATGAACTTCTGGTGTTGTTTCAAAGCTACTCCTTGCCCATTTCATCAAAAATGCAATGAACTTCTGGTGTTGTTTCGACGCTACTCCTTGCCCATTTCGTTGAAATGGAAATGAACTTTTGGTGTTGTTTCAACGCTACTCCTTGCCCATTTTGTCGAAATGGCGACAAACTTCTAGTGTTGTTTCGACACTTCGAAAGAGCCATTGCAATTGCATTTTGGTTGTAATTCGTCGGTGGATACATGAAGTTTTCTTTGATATTCTGATGAACATTTGAGTCATTTTATGATGCTGACGACCAATGAATATATGCCATTATTTTGACATTTAATTCATCATCAGAATTTTGACGAAAAAATAGCGACAAATTTTTTTTCGTCAATTCGTCAATTTTTTGAAAAATGTTTGTCGAATGACCGATGAACGTTCATCAGAAAATGGAGTCAAATTCAGTAGTGCATCATAGAAATACTCTGTCAGAGTGATTTCCAAGGATTAAGAAGTTTATAGGAAAGTGTTGCATCCCATGTACAACATAGAAAGGATATTTGATCACCCTATAAAGGAAGCAGATTGGTCAAATCCAAATGATTATTATATTGACAATAGAGTTATAAACATGGTAGTTGGATCAATAAGATAGTTAGAAGCACCATACCCAATGTTGGAGTTACACCATAAGGATCAAGAACAAAAGAAACAAACTAGAGAATCTTCAAGAACCAAAGAAACTATACTTGAGAGAATAAAAAAGGATGAGAACAAAAAGGAAGAACATAAAAATCAAGTAGGGAAATTAACTTCATACTTACATCACCTAGTTGTCCTTATTGACTTAGCTGCACCTTTCCCCATGTTTCTAACTTAGCCTTGAATAAAGAGTCTTGAAATAGTGGAGAGAAGGGTTACAATCCCTTGTAGGTAGAGTAATCAAAGAAACATTAAAAATATATCACAACATTAGTGATAAGGTAAGTTTACAAATATAGATGAAAACCAAAATAGATTCAAAGATCTATTAATGTGGGAGGAGTATATTCCAATTTTGTAGAGACATGTATGGAAAAATTGGTAGCATAGACAAGGAAATCAACTATTTGAAAAAATACACATCACCATGAGACCACATTTCTTTGAGGCATTTCTTAAAATATTTGATTGCCTTGTCTATGTTGTTTGATAAAATGCTTTGGTAGACATGTATTGAAAATTTGGTAGCATAAACAAGGCAATCGGCTGCTTGGTAGAACTATTTGACAAAATGCCTCAATGAGGTATGTCCTAGTGGACTAGAATGATTACATGATATGCACAAAATGGATTTGTTGAAATGGCTTTAGAAAATTTCAAGCATATGCAATTTCTAGGTGTAAAACCAAATTCCACTACATTTTCCAACATCCCCCATGCCTATACCAAAATGAAATATTTGGAAAGGGGAATGTATATCCATAGAAAAGGATTGAGAAAAGATGTATTATATTACATACTTATAACTATTCTCATATATATGTGTATGAAAAATGTGGAAGCATACACAAGGTAGGTCAATTGTTTAACAAAATGCCCCAAAGAGATGTGGTTTAAAAATGTAATTGGAAAGTGTAAAGAATTGTGTAGTTTAAAATGTGCCAAGAGGGGCTAATATTATAATGACAAACAAACATTCATGAACATGGAATATGCAAAATAACAAAATCAAAGCAATCCAAAATAGAATTAAGGAAAATATAAAGAAAATGTGTAAAGACTTCACATACCTAACAAATGGAGATTCAAATGGAGGATTTCTACCCAATTATGTAGCCTTTTCTTCTTCTTGCATAAAACTCCTCAACAATTTGAGTTTTTCAAAATCTTGTTTCCTTTTCAATGTTCAATTATATATCACTCTTGAATGGAATTGAGACTTGAAATGATATATATCAAATTCGATGTGAAAAATCAGTTATTTCATGCAAAGGTGATTGAAAGTTCATAAAAAGGTGGTGGAATGTGAAAAATTTGCTTGCACACTTCAAAAAAGCATCAAAAAGATTATTTTTATTGAAACACGCGTATAACCAGGAGAATATACAGAATGTGGGCCAGGAGATCATAGGTATATTTTCTTTTTTACCATTTTTAGAGAAAGACAAAGTGCGCTCATATTATAATGAAATCACATAATTTTGTCTTGCTATACAAATGGCCACATCTCAACTTCTTCAAAATGCACTCACATTATGAAAATGTTAATTTTCTATAGGTTTCTTTTCTCTCTCACTCTATCCTTAGCCATCCATCCCCCCTTAACCATCTAGGTCTCATTGATCCCTAAACCATCAACCCTGGACACTATGCCTTAAACCCTAATCCCTCAACCCTATTCTACAAAAAACATTTGATACATCTAACCTTAAACCCTAAACCCTAACCTCTCTCTCACCCTCTCTCTCACCCTCTCTCCCTCTCTCTCAGGTCTCTCCCTCCCATCCCCCTCTCCCTCTCTCTCTCTCAGGTATCTCCCTCCTACCCCCTCTCTCTATCTCTCCCACTCCCCTTCTCTCTCTCACTCCCTCTATCTCTCTCCCACTCTCTATCTCTCTCCCTCCATCCACCCCCTCTCTCCCCTCCCTCCACTCACTCCTCCTCTATCCTTCCACCCTCTCCCTCTATCTATCTCTCCCTCTCCACCCCCTCTCTTTCTATCCTTCTTCATCCATACCACTGCTCCATCCCTTCCCTCCATTTTCCATTTTCCACATCTCATGGCTTCTAAACCATAATCTCTCTCTCTCTCTCTCTCTCTCTCTCTCTCTCTCTCTCTCTCTCTCTCTCTCTCTCTCTCTCTCTCTCTCTCTCTCTCTCTCTCTCTATATATATATATATATATATATATATATATATATATGTCCTCCTCCTCCTCCCTCCCTCCCTCCACCCCTTTATCTCTCTCCCTCTCTCCATCTCCTCTCTCCATCTCTCCCCCCTTCTCCTCTCCCTCTCTCTCTTGGTCTCAGCCACCTTCTCCCTCTCTCCGTTATCTCTCTTTCCCTCCTCTATCTCTCCCTTCCTCTATCTCTCCTTCCTATCTCTATCCTCTCTCCCTCTCTCTTGTCTCTCCTCCCACCCCCCCTCTCTCTCTCCAGAGTCTCTCCTCTACCCCTCTCCCTCTCTAGGTGTCTCTCTCCTCCCTCTATCTCTCTCCCATCCCTCTACCCATGGCCATAAATTCTTAAACTCTCACCCTCCAACCCCTCAGCCCTCAGCCCTCACCATCGGCCCTCAGCCCATGCGTCTTCTGCCCTCCCGGCCCAATGCCCACTCCACTTGTGGCTAGCCCTCAGGCCTCGGCCCTTAAGAGCCCTGAGAGCCTAGTACCCCATAATTCCTCAACCCCTACCAACCTTCCATCCAACCTTAAACCCTCTACCCCTCAACCCCTACTATCTACTCTTAAATCCTTAAACCCTTAAGTTCTCTACCCTCAACCCTCAACCCTTAAAACCAAAACCCCAAAACCTTCTACCCTTTACCCTCAACCCCTATACCCTCTACCCTATACATTAAACCCTCAACCCTAATCCTTCAACCCGATACCCTCAACCCTCTACCCTCGACCTTATACCTTCAACCCTCAACCTTTAAACCGTAAACCCTCTACCCTTAACTCAATACCCTCTACCCTCTACCCTCAACCCTCAACCCTATACCATCTACCCTTAAAACCTTAAACCCTTAAACTCTCTACCCTTAACCTTAAACCCTCTACCCTCAACCCTCAACCATTAAAATATAAATCCTTAAAGCCTCTACCATCTACCCTCAACCCAATACCCTCTACCCTCAACCCTAATCCCTCAACCCTCAACCCTCAACCATTAAACCCTAAACCCTCAATCCCTATACCCTCTATGCTATACATTGGACCCTCAACCCTAATACCTCAACCCTATACACTCAACCCTCAACCCTTAAACCCTCTACCCTTAAGCTAATACCCTCTACCCTCAACCATGTACCCTCTACCTGTTACCCATTTTTCACTTACAACTCAATTGGGTAGATCTGAGTCAATTATTTTCTTTCAAAAATTGAAGGGGGATTAAATTTTTTTTGCTATGCTTAACCAGTGCAAAAAGGGATGCTTTCAAAAGAGATTTAGTTTTATTATGCAAGGTTTTACAATAGAAATAAATTATATAGATTGCATGATATTATTGTCTTTCATTCATTTTTGGAAAAGAAATGTACAAAAGTTTGTATTTTTTTTTTTGTTTTATACATTGAGAGAAAAGTGCTCAAGTGAACCACACAAGACATGGGCATGACTGAACTAAAATGGAATACATATAAGCTATACAACTAAAGATAAAAGAGGAAAACACATGAAAGGAAATAATATCCTTCATTTCCTTAAGTGGCAGAACCTTGGTGTTGGTCCTTTTTTCTTCAACTCCTCTCATTCCTGATCTTTAGATGTACCTGCAAATGATTGAAAGAATTGGTTAGGGTTCAGGACATGAAATCTCATCATATGTTCATCAACAAAAATATAACTTGTATTTATGATGCATTAGATCACCTTGAGAAATTGTCACATGTATCAAGAGAGTGAAAACTAGATCATCACATGAGCATTGAGCTGCATTTTTTTTATCTAACATTTTTGTTCATTGTATAGGTATAGGTGAAATTTTCATTGTTGGATTATCTTCATCATACCATGTGGAGTAAAAATGGGCTCCCACAAGGGTTGAGCCCAACATGCTACCCTCTAAATCTTGCAAGGGGTATGAGATAAGTGAGAGACATTGAGATTATTCAAATAAAAGAATTTTCAGTTTGAGGAATAATTTGCAAAGTGATTGTAACAATCACAAGCACATTGTCCATTCATGACAGCCAAATCAAAAGGTACAATAAGGCAGCCCCCTTTCACTTTGAAATGGGAATCACAAGTGAGCATTGAGCTTATTTAAAATGCTTAAGTAATATGCAAACAAAGTAAAGTGCATCAATTCTCACTAAGGAGCTTTGTGTATCTACAAGTTTTCATGTCATCCTTGGTTTTGCATCATTATTTTATGTTATTCATTTGTTGTCACAACATCATTTCTGCTATTTTCATCATATTAAGGGCATACATTGATGGTACAACCATCCATTAAGTGACAAAAGGAGCAAAAAATTTAAATGCAAGTACAGTCATCAAGCATTTACTACAAAGGAATACAACACCCATAATGGGACAACCATTAAAACAACGTAAGGAGCATGAAATTACAATAATGTGGAAGCAACAACTAATCTAGCCTCCTTGATGATACCCAAGTGTTGAGGAGAATGACACTATTATAATTCAAATCTTTAGTCACATATGCATACTTTGTGATTTTTCTCATTAGTCTTTCATCTTTAGCACATGAATGTGATTGTTTAGTCTCTAGGTGTCAATCCCAAGATCATGATTTTCAATTTTGGAGAGGGATCCTTTGAAGCCTATGTTTACTTTCTATGTATTGATAGTAAACGTTACTCAAACTTTCACTTTCAATGCTAGATGATAGTGACTATGCAAAGTTTCCAACTAAGTAACCTGTCAAAGGGAAGATTGCCATGACGGAGGTGACAATAAAGTTGAAGCACTAAAGATCATTTCTACTTGCATGAATGGGAAAAAAAAGGGGGGACATGGAGGTAGAGTTTGAATCAATTAATGCAATGACATGAGTTTTGTGGAGAATGCATGAGTAACATCAACCCAAGATGATAGAGTATACATAAAGGGCAGTGTTTCTTCATATTCACTGTATGATGGAGATAGTGGATAGCATTGGTTCTCTCTGTATTTTAATGAAGTCATGACCATAGGAAGAATAAAATAGCTGAAACATCTTATAGAGGTCAAGCTTGGAGCTTCAAAGGCATGTTGAGTAAACCAAAAAATCAATCATTCTTTGCAGTAAAGTGAAGATATATAGAGAGACAATCATTCAAAGTGAAGACCAACACACAACAATTTCATTTGAAGCTACCAATGATGTGTGTTTCATAAAACCATAGCTCAACATGTATGCATAGAAAATAAAGATACAAATCCGTGGCCTAAAATAGGAAATCAAAGGCTGAGCAAGTGTAGAGTGTCCTCATAGAAACTTTCTCATTTATGTTTGAGTTATAATTTTGAAAAATGGAAAGAATGAGTGAACTGAGATTTCTATTCCTAATTTTCTATTAGTTCTAACTGATTTTGGATTATTTTTGGATAGGTCCACTTGGGAGGGAAACTTTCCAACTATTTTCACTCATATTGGGTCAGTTCTAAGCCCTCTTTTTGAGGTTGTTTACCTTTACTCTAAAATGACATTTGAGTTTCTATTTTGGTGAGTAGTTAATTGAGATTTTTCCCATTCACTCATGGAGACTCACTGGAGATATATACTAGAGAAAAACTTTTTATTTTCTAAGTTTGAGTTATTGCTTCTTCCTCTCTTGAGCACTTGTAGAGAACTTGGTTTGAGTGCAAAAGTTTCATGTAATGTAGGTTGTGTGTTGTATTTTATGATGTTAGTGGGTTGAAGTTGTGATAAACTTTTGTTTTTCTTTCATACAAGCCTCTAATTTTCAAACCTTCATGCAAATTACTTATGTATTGCATTGCTTCATATGGAATTGTGAGAGTAAAAGTCTTTGTCAAACTAATTGTGAGATAAATTAGTGAATAAGTTTTAAATTTTATGGTACATCACCCTTTAAGTTATTTTATGATTTCCATTTTAGTATCCTTCTATCCATTTTCTTAGAAAATTCATTAGTTTTAGGTGATCTGCCAAGGGAACCAACCCTCTTTAGAGATTGATTCTCATTATAAGCCACCCACAACTTGAGAATGTTTCTATGTTGCATAGGATAGTTGAGTCTAACTTGACTAGGGTGCAATCCTTGTTGATAACACTACCCTTAAAACCTTAAACTCTCTACCCTCAACCCTAAACCCTCAACTCTCAACCCTCAACCTTAATCCCT